>JAODXP020008985.1:0-12109 GCA_027497455.2 Sardinella longiceps
ACAGTACTCATCATTGACCACAAACGTCTGTTTGGACTTCTTTTTCTTCAGCAACAATGCCGAGCAGAGGACCAAGAGTAACAGCAACAGGCCAAATGTTGCTCCATAGAACAACACACGTTTTTCAGATGCTATGTGGCGAGACCACTGCATCCAAGTCGGTGCTAGAAAACAAAATGGATGCTGTGACACATATCAGTGACAATAAACACAAAAAAAACATTAGCCAGGTTAGTACTACCTTGTAACTCCGCTCAATAGCTTGTTGCTACAGTACTAGGCAGATAACTTTAAACATTTAATTAAAATATTTTCTAGCTCCAATCATCCAAGCAAACAGAAATTGAAGGCACAACCAATAGATGAAACGATTAAACAAAGTTCCCATCCACCACAAAGCAAACATATGCCTATCGAGAGTGTCTCAAACTCTTTGTGAAGCAAATAAGTCTTGTCTGCCGGGCTAAAAAAAATGCTCATCCACCACAAAGCAAACATATGCCTATCGGGAGTGTCTCAATCTCTTTGTGAAGCAAATAAGTCTTGTCTGCAGGCTAAAAAAACATTTTATGTCACTATACCTTTCATGGTCACAGACAACACATTTGAGTCTCCAGATCTGAAGAGACGCGTAGACAAATTGACCTCATAGAAGCATCTGAAGTTCTGTAGTTCTGTGAGGATAAAATCATCCTCAGGAAAGTGGAAAGAGGCCGAGTGATCAACAGCTGGCTCAGTCCTGATCTCCTCTGACCCATCAAAGATGAGGTGGAAAGAGCCTCCTTGGTACTGTGGCTCGGTGGAGCAGACAATGGAGAAGCTTTGGCCCCAGGGGATCTCTGGGCCGTGAGGCCCCAAGACCAGCTCTTCCTCTGGGCCACTGAGAGAGATGTTGGGCTGAGACAGAGACACTGGAAGATGAAAAAATTAAAATGAATGAAAAATATCAGTAGTGTACGGTAGGATATATCGTATACAGTATACATACTATAGGCCTATATTGTATACATACATTTAGTATCACTTTCTCACCCACTAAGCTGACAGACTGAAAAAGGACAATACAATTCCATTCAAAGTGCAATACACACAGGTGGTTGCAGATTAACAAGTTGTGGAACAAAATATATTGTGGAAAGATCCAAGCAACACAATGCCAACATAGAAGTTGATGTAATTTTTCATTATCTTACCCTCTACAGAGAAGCTGGCAGAATCACTGCGAGATGAGGTGAAATCACGATTAGACACTCGTGTTTGATACTGGCAGATATAGGAACCTTCCTGGGCAAAGTCCACTTGACGGAGGGTGAAAACAGCAGAGGTTCCAGAGGCTGCCTTTGTCTCTCTGTAGGACCCAGAGAGCTGCTGTAGGGTGAATGTTCCACCCAGGTACTGAGTGGAGATGGAGCAGTTCATCTGGACAGACTGACCCCAAGATGCGTTTATTTCGGTTTGAAGTGTCAGAAGAGGTTTGGGAAGAATAACTGTGGAAAACAAAATCATATCCCTTGTGCATCTGTAAATTTAGCTTTCAACAAATAATATTATTTTATGAAAGAAATAAGTCACTCAAGATTGTTGTACAGTGTGACAAGTTGCTGGGCATTTTTGGAATATCCTTTATTAATACAATGAAGAAATATGTTCACTTTCTCACCGACTACAGAGAAGCTGACAGAATCACTGCGAGATGAGGTGAAATCACGATTGGACACTAGTGTTTGATACTGGCAGTAGTAGGATCCTCCATGGACAAAGTTCACCTGATGGATGGTGAAAACAGCAGAGGCTCCAGAGGCTGCCTTTGTCTCTCTGTAGGACCCAGAGAGCTGCTGTAGGGTGAACGTCCCACCCAGGTACTGAGTGGAGATGGAGCAGCTCATCTGGACAGATTGACCCCAAGAAGATTCTTTTCCAGTTTGGAGTCTAAGGAGTGGCTTTGCCAGGGCAACTGGGACAGAAGGAATCCAATGCTTAACATCATTTCGTAACAAAATGAAACAGTCTCTCAGGTCTCTGTCCCTTCATTTTAAGGCTATAGATTTTGCTCATTGTGATCGTACAGACTGTTTCCCTATATTCATTTCATTCTACACTGGGAATACATGCAGTACGTACTATATTATAGGAATATTATTTTGCCTTTTTTGCAACATTTATTATTTTAATACACTTCATTTAATGTTTCCTCACCTACAACGGCGAAGCTGACAGGATCGCTGCGGGGGAGGTAAAGTTACGACCGGACCCTTGAGTTTGGTACTGACAGTAGTAGGATCCCTCATGGCTGAAGTCCACCTGTGGCAGAGTGAAATTGGAGGAGTTTCCTTTGGATTTCTTTGTCTGTTTCAGTGGTCCAGAGAGCTGCTGTAGGATGAATATCCCTTCCAAAAATGTTTCTGAGATGGAGCAAGTCATCTGGACATCTTCATGCCAAGAGGGCTCTCTATCAGCTTGAAGTGAGAGAGCTGGTCTAGGCAGTATTACTTTAAAAGAGCAAAGAGAAAGAAAAAGGGGGGGGGATTGAAATATTTTGAACAACTACACAAAAAAAAAAAAATTCTTTAAGATAGCCAGTCAACTCCTCACCTCACTTTATGTGACTCACCTACAACAGAGAGACTGGTAATATCACTTAATGATGAGTAGATGTCACGGTGAGAAACTGTGGTTTGATAGAGACAGTAGTAGAATCCGCTGTGATGGAAATCCACTCTGGGAATGGTAAAGGTAGCAGAGGTTCCTGTCGCTATCTCTGTTTGTTTAAAAGAACCAAAGAGCTGCTGCAGTGTAAATGTCCCACCCAGGTACTGAGTTGAGATGGAGCAGGTCATCTGGACAGACTGACCCCATGAAGGTTCTCTTGAAGGATACAGTGAGAGACGTGGTTTTGGCAGTGTAACTAAGAAAAAACAAAAGCAAAATAATACTCTGCTTTACAATGGGAACAAGCATGATCAGTATACCTTGTAAATTCATCACATTAAAAATTATTTGAAGGGCTGAAAGTGCACTAGCACTTGGTCTGGAAAGTATTGGGACACACTACACTACACATGAACGTGCAAAACCGAGTGTTAGGGCTAAAATCGAGGGGAAGTGGTAGAAATGGGACAGGGCCTTAAACTTCGGTTAACTTTATATAATGAGCTATAATGCAGTTCGGCGACTACCAATCAGAATATCGATTTCCCAGTGTGACTCCTGTAGACAAACAGGATTGAACATTCGAGTGCTAACATCATGGGCAACTTTGTCGTTGTTGTTGCTGTGCCAAGCGATGTTTCTTGGGAGTATTCGGCAACTCTTTCCAATTTATCGCTTGTGGTCTAAACGTACAGTAAGATGTAACCAAACATTAGAATCTGATTGAATGTCTAATACACAGAAGAATATCCAATAGGCCACATGGAACTTAGGCTGGATGCACCTACCCAAAGTTATGTGTATGGATCTGCTGGTAGACAAGTTAGGAGAGAGGACACATGAGTAACTGCCTCCTTGAGAGCCATTGAGGAGGCTGAAAGTCACACTCTTCTGGTACGAATCAGCTGAGGTGGTTATGACAGAAACTCCATTTCTGTATAAGTGGAACAGAGTGTGGTTGCAAGTATCTGATGGTGTTGAGCATTTAATTTGAATGGTCTCTCCAGGTAAGATGGCTGAATAGGGAGATAGGAGGGAGATGGAGGGCCTCTGACTTGCACCTGTTCAACAAAATGCATACATGTACAAAATGATAAATCATTAATACCCATTATGAAACCATCCTGTAATGATGTTCCTTAAAGGTATAATCCGGAGTGAATCAACACGTAGCCCTGTTTTTTTATACTGCTATGCGCTACTGAAAGCAACTTCAGTTATTTAATTTTGTGCATCGTAGACAGAGTTTGCGAAACGCTAGCTAACACTAACTGAATGAGGCATGTCAAAAACGAAACCTAATCGATTTGCTTTCATTTTGAAATGCCCCATTCTGGTACATTTAGCTGCCGTTTCGCTATCTCAGCCTGCGTTACGTGAAATCGAGTGATTGAGGTGGCTATCAGTATCGCTTGGCACTATAAAACAGTAGGGCTACGTGTTGATTCACGCCGGATTTTTCCTTTAAGAGCTATAATGCCTGAAGCTCGCAAACCTGTGCAAACCACACTCGCAACTTCACTAGGGTGACAATGGTGTCTTCCAAAGCCCCTGTGGGAGCATTCTGTTAGGAATTCTTCAGTGCCAGAGCACAAGACATCGTCCATCCAGATCTTGCCATCTCCCCACCCAAAATGGCCTCCAGTAGGAGCACAAAGAGCATCTCCACATCCCAGCTGTCTGCAAACCACTTCAGCATCACTCATGTCCCAGTTGTCGTCACACACAGTGCCCCACTGGCCATTGTAGTAGAGCTCCACTCTACCTGAGCATCCAGTGCTTCCACCAACAAGCCTCACAGGGGCATTCTCTATCGAGTACATGTTTTTGGGTATAGAATTTAGCTTAACCTTAAATGAATTCACCTAAAAAATTTAAATAGGTGTTCCTTATTGTGTAGATCAAATTTTGTGATTAATTATCAAATTTCTCAGTCTACTTACCAACACTGATAGCAATGGAGTTGCTTTCAAAGAAGTCAGGGGAATAAGCACACGAGTAATTGCCCTGGGAAGAAGAGTCTACATGAGGCAACAGGAAAGTCACACTTGTCTCACAGACACTACTAGTTCTGTTCATGACGGAGGCACCATCCCTATAAAGGTGAAAGACAGTTGTGGAACAGGTATCTGATAAAGCAGAGCATCCAAACTCAATGCTCTCTCCTGGTAAGACCACTGGCTGTGACATTGTCAGAAAAATGTTGGGAGGTTCACTTGCTCCTGTGGCAAAATAGAAACAAAATGAATGATATTTTAATCAGTTCATGATTCCTACAAAGATCTTATGAATAGGCATTTAAAATCGAATTTGAACAAAGATGGCTTGTGATGTCACATTTGGGAAATTAACTGCAGTTCAATTGTGGTCACCAAAGAGGAGGCCCTTTAGCCAGAACTGAGATAAATTCCCAGACTAACACATTCACGCATTCACTAACCTGAGCAGACAACATTTGCATCTTCCCCGTGGCTGCAGTCATTTTCTCCAAAGCCAATGTGGCCGCAATCTGAAAGCGAATCTTCACCACCAGTACAGTTGACCTCATCCATCCAGATCTCCCCGGTCCCCCAGCCAAAGAGAGCACTCATAGGAGCACAGACAGCATCCCCACACCCCAGCTGTCTGCACACCACCTGAGCGTCATTGATGTCCCAGCCATCATCACACACAGTGCCCCACTGGCCAGAGCGATAGACCTCCACTCTTCCTGAGCAGTTAGAACTTCCACCAACTAGCCGAGTCTCAGCACCTATTACAAATATGATGTGAGATAATATACAAGAACTAGATAGAATCAGTATTTATCGAAATGGCATTATTTATTTATGTCTGTGTTTGAAACATCAGTCTTTCAAGTCAAGTATGTGAAAGCACAACAGCAGGATTTAAAAAAGACAATAAGGGACTCACCAGTTTGGTCAAGAGTGAAGAACAACACAGTCACTGAAAAAAACATGAAATCTGGCAAAAAGAAAAAAAGACATTAAAGATAAAGATATGTTTAAAGCTTTTTGCCTTTAATTCGACAGGACATTAGAGAGAGAGAGATGGGTAAGTGGGTAAATGACCTCAGGTCGGACACCTGATTTATGTAGGACAATCTAGCCCGCTCAGTCACGGTATTCAATAGCCTATATATTGTGCATCTGATCTGCATGATCATTATTACTAATAAAGTTGAAATTGAAATGTTTTTTTTTTTTTTTTTATCTGTCAGTCATTGCCCCTGGCCTGCCAAGATGAAAAAAAGAAAATATGCTTTTGGAAGAAAAAGTATGAAGTCCATTAAGCACATTAAGCACTCAATCTGACAAGTGACAATGTTATCAATTCATATTTTCCCCCCATTTCCTGAATTTGCTCTTTGTAACTGTTAATGCCAAAGTTTAATTTCTTAATTAAAATCAGCTATAACTCACCAAAACACATTTGTTGAAATCGCAGAGCAGACATCCTTAGACTAGGAGTGAAGCGAACATCAGTGTGCTGACTCTTTATGCCTCCATACAGTTATTGGAGGATAAGTGATGTCCTTGTTATGGCGGAACGAAAAGAGCTTTGGTTGCACCAGCGATCATCAACATGTTCCTCATTTGATGTTCAGTTTGGTGTGGATTGAACTGTAAATACTCTTAAGTCTGACACCAGGTCACTGAAAACAATTTTGGTGGGAGAGCAGTGATCTATAACCAAGGCATGTTGACAATGTCTGTGTTACTTTACTCTATGGATGTCTTTAAAGGGTTTATGATTTGAGTTAATTATCAATTACTGTGATGTATGATTCTATGAATATGAGTGAAAGCAGAAAAACTAAGTCGCTAATCTCCTTTAGTGAGAGTAATCAAGGTCATTTGTCCTTGGTGGCCTGGAAGTGAGAGAACGTTCAGTGAACCTCAAGGGGGCACTTTCCATTCCTAAGATGTGGGAAGTGAAAAAGAGGTCGTTTTTGTGTAGTTGGTTAAGCTGGATATGAAGTACCCTTTAAAAGAAAGTAAACTATAGTAGCTTTTATCTTTATGTGAGAAGTCTGACAACCAACCTCTGGAACATAGTTCATGTCTAAGGTAACGTAGCAACAACAAGGTAACAAAGAAAGTGAAAACGAAAGTTAGCCTGATTCTCAATTCAAGAAGGTGGTCTGAAGAATGCCTTTTCCCCATTTTACATTCATGTGTTTCTTCTGTTGTAAGCTAATGGATTATGTTTCAGCAATCTTTGTGGACATCATAAAGATTTCGCAATTGTAATACAGTAACATTGCATATGAGCATTTTGTATCCCATTGCGTTACGCGCCCATGAAATAGATTTCTAGCATTGCAGGTCAGACTGCACCTCTTATTTTAGCAGACACGCCTGTAAGGGTGCAATGTCAACTGCTATTTGGACCATGTGCATCTTTGGTAGGGAAATTAACAATGTGCAAAAACAGCTTGCACTGTTCACAAAAGCACATTGCGCATGTGCATAATATGGAGTGTTAAGGTGGCAACATACCCGACGTGTCTGCTGGTGCGCGCGCCATCGGTGACGTCACATGTTCGTACGAACTCTTTATACCCGCCGCACGACCAAATTCGACAGAAGCGCCGTTTTGCCATTATTCTCCCAAACAGCAGATGGCGCTGTACAGCGAAATCGCATAGGCTACAGTAACTTACAGGCAGTGAGTTAACCCTGTGCTTGCTTTGTTTGACTGTACTTAGTTGTGGATAAAATTTATGGATTAAATAAACATGATAAGTATCTCCAAGTTTCTGGTGAGTGTTTGCATACAACCCCTGATAGTATTGTAGGCATGTTTCAGTTTGTTAAAACGTTGTGAGGGATGTTAGGACGGACGGATGACTGGGCTAAATTTAGCTTAACAATCAAGGTTTAAAAACGTTTCATCTATGATAAGTATTTCCAAGTTTCTGGTGAGTGTTTGCATACAACCCCTGGTAGTATTGTAGGCATGTTTCAGTTGGTAAAAACGTTGTGAGGGATGTTAGGACGGACGGATGACTGGGTTAAATTTAGCTTAACAATCAAGGTCTTAAAAACGTTTCATCCATGCTTTGAGATGTTCATGCATTAGCTGAAGATATGGTTATGTGTCAGATAGCAGGGTGATGAATGCTTCTTGGCAGAAGAGGGTGAAATAAGCTGTCATGCATCTTGGTGTAGTTGCTTATGAATGGCCCAGCTGAGTGGCGCATAGGGCTGGCGAGTTACAAAATCTGTCGTGCGCACGACCTCGCGAAATTCCCCTGAAAAGCGTCGCGCGCCAAGGGGGTCCACGTCATTTTGACGTCACACAACGGCGCGCGCCGCTTGCGCGCGACGGTGTAAATTCAGTTTTACGTATTTTTACTTATTATACCAGGGCCAGGTTCCCCGATAACGCTCCCTCTTAGCACACTAAGAACACCCGAAAGATATATCTTACCAAAGTTGTTTACTTTTCTGAGTGTGTTCCCCGAACTATCTCTTAGAGTCTTCTTTACTACGTTGTTCTTAGCTATCACTTAGCCTAAGGTGCCAAATGTTTCTGGCATTGAATGTGGTCATTTGCGCTTCCATTGAGCATGCGTGAAAATGTCTTTTCGGGATTATGGTGCAGCTATCAATAAGAAATATGCAAGTAAAAATATAACTTAAGTGTCAATATGATGTGTTTATATGGCATGTTTGCATTTTAGAGGGTTTGAAAAGCAAAGCAACTTAATGAATTTTGGCGATTTTTAATTTATGCAAATTAAAACACAAAATGCAAGGAAACCAATTCAGATGTTATTTGGTAGTAAGTGCGCAAGTATTGAGATCAATACAACACTTTTTAAAGCTGTAAAGCTTATGTTTAAGCCAAAAACAGTGATAAGGGAAAGCTTACGAATGGTTCAGACCACCCTTACGAAAGTGTGACTTACAGAAGATACACTTAGTGTACGAACATTTCGGGAATCACATCTTAACGTTAAGAGGGAGGTTAAGGAATAGATTAAGAACTACTTAGCGATAAGAATGTTTTGGGGAACTGGGCCCAGCTTGGTCATAACCAGCCCCTCTGTTTACGCTTCTCTTCAATTAACATTGACCTTGTTCGCATCGACTGCATCGTCTGTGAGCCAATTGTTTTGAATTTAAACATCTCCAACAAGCAATTGTTTATCAAAAGCCGAGATCCTAGACCCTCGTACGAAGACAAGCATGGATGGGCCGGTTATGACTAGTTTATCTAATATCAAGAAAAAAATAGACAAACAAAAACAGAAACAGTCATAACCTACAATACATACTGTTACTCGGATATAGCCTTATAGACATAGCTATGGACGTCTGCTGACAGACTGTCTGACGGGCAGACATATACAGTACTGTAGCAAAGATATGGAAAGGGAAAGTTCAGGGAAAGATATAGATATACACTATCAGCTACACAGTGGTACAGTATGTTGTAAAAAAATAAAACTGAACGTCATTAAACCACACTTAGGTCTGCCCCATTTCATGCCATAAACTCAGTCGTCCTGAAACCAGAACTTTAACACAGAAGAGGTGTTTGCAGAGGTATGTGGGATTTTGTACAAATTAGTAAATATACTGTTGATGACTGTTGATTATTATTATCATTATTATAAAAGTTTTGTATAAATGGCAAAGGCTTATAAATTGAGGCTGGTAAATCACACTAAACATGCAGTTGAGAAAATGTCTTATAAAAAGTGTTAAATGACTGCTATCAAGACTATGAATTTATTAACCACCAATATATTGTCGACAGTGAATAGCGCAAAGAATGTTGAAAGAGCTGAAATTCCTTGTGCATTGTCATTGTCAGAGTAACTATGGGCAACAATAATCAAGCTGAACAACAGAAGGCAGATGCTATCTCTAAAATGGTGAATGCTGAGGCGGCAAAGAGGAGAGCCGAGGATGAAGCGCAGACCATGAGGAGAGAGAAAGAGGCCAGAGAGGCTTTAGAGAGGCAAAGGCAACAAGAGCGACAGCAAAAGGAAGCAGCTGACCGACAGCGGGAGAATCAAGAGAGAGAAAGAATTCAGAAAGAACACAAAGATTCTCTAAAGGCTGAAGAAGCCATCACTGAAGCTATTGTGGCTGGAGGTAAAGCAGAAGAGTAAAGGATAAAGGGACGGAAAAGTGTTTGTGATATAACACTGTGTCCTAACTGCAAGCGACTGTAAGCTTGTGTGGTGTAACATTGACTGTTCACTGTCTACAGTTGGTTAAATACGCAGTGTAAGGAGCTACAACAGCATGTTGAGAATGTGCCAAAAAGTATATGCACTGTATAATCAAAATTAGAATATTTCAACAGGCTATACGAGAAGATAATGCTTCACAATTTAGAAATTTGCATGGTCACATGAAACAATGTCAAGCAGTTATCTATTTTAACAAAAAGCTATATAGCCTAATGTAGCATACATTTATGCATACAGTATGTTTCATAAATTTAAACAGAGTTTAAAATATGAGTAGTCATAAGGTTATTGAAGATGTAATGAACATAAAATAAAAGTTCTACAAACTCTTGTTACACTGAACATATTTTTGCCTACGTGTTTTAGTATGTATTGAGATGTTTTCTCTTAATTTTGTGGAAAGCACATGTATGATGTCCTCCATATGATATATAAATGATATGATCCAAAATGAATAGCAAAAAATATGCATAAATTTTAACAATATTTTCAAGCAATCTCTATCAAACAGTTATTTAAACATCAATATTAAGAATGCAAACATATCAGGCCAAATTGGAGATGGGCTGTAAATAAAGTTATAAAGTTCTGTATGCATCGCAAATGGTTTTTACATTTGAACTGTCTTTGCATATGAATACATAATCGCATCTAAAAGAGTGTGTGTGTGGGCTGTTTATAGGTCTAATATATATATATATATGGGCAATTCCACGAAAAAGTAAACCTCACCTTAAAACTTCAAGTCTCATCTACACGGACATACAAATTCTTTCAGAAAACTTCCAATACAAAAAAGAGTTGCCTCGATGTAAATAATCATCTGAGCAAGTTTCGAAAGGATATCTATTTGTTAAATTTTTTACCCTATTCAGCCATAATGTAAGTCTATGGAGGGCCTTATAATGGGCATAAGTGGGTGATAACACACACAAAACTGTAATGCTATCAGTTATTTTTTATTGTTTTATTACTATTTCTGTCGTTATAGGTTAAAATCCACCATTCACAATTGTTTTGTATCGTTTTGGAAGGTTTTTCCAGGCGTCACATCCATAACGTCACATCCATAACGCCATTTCTCCCAGTGAAAACCAACTATTTTACATTTAAATTTGAAATTAAGTCTTTCTCTGTCTTTACTGAGGTGTCCTCTTTGGTGTGAATGTAGTTATATTTACATTTCTGTAGAAATTTCACACACTACACAGCAAAAACTACTCTCTCTCAAAAGTTTGTCCGTTTTTCGTCACATCCATAACGCAAATTGAAAGGCTCATATTCTTATAATGTAAATCATGATATAATTTTTTTTTGTTTGTCTATATTCAGCCATGGAGTTTGCATAAGAATATGAACAAAATTGTGAAATACTGCTAGTTTTGTGGAGGTTATGTGGCAATTTGTTCATCAATAATGCATGAAAATGTCACGTCCATAACGCTGGAATTGCCCATATATATATATAGAGAGAGAGAGAGAGAGAGATTCTTGCCATAAGTGTTCGCTCCTTAGCTTTTGCTCCACCTTACATCACGGAAACTAGGTGAATGTACTGTATATGGTGCTGTAAGGATATGATATTTCACCTGCACTATCACATGCGGCAACTGTTAAACTGTTGATACTTTCAGCTAATCAGAGCAGGAATTTTTATTACCATGATATTCACTGTAGTTCAGTATTGATTCATATGATGATGTCTGTGTTATTCAGGGCAAGGAATGCTGTTTGTAGAGACAGTGCTGAGATACATATGGGCCATAAAGGTAGCCTTGGTCCTTACTGAGCAAATTTATTCCACGTTTTATTATGATGACTCCGGCTATAACATGGTAGGGAGATAGGGAAATGTCTAGATAACATTCAGCACATCAGCAGGTTCCAGAATAATGTGAAAGTAGCCTAAAGCCTACAGTATGTGCACTAACACTGAATTGTCTCTATGATCTGATGACTCTCTAAATGGGTAAAGCACATCTATCCTTGCTCAGATAATGATATTGACATTAATTGAATTGCACTAAGCATAAAGTGCGGCCTGGGGGCCATTGGCGGCCCGCGTTACCATCGGATAATATTTCTAAAACTGTTAAAACTGTACATTGCTTCGAAATAATTTGTCTCAATTTAGTGGTGGTTAGCGTCATCTATAGGCATGTATTTATTGCAAAAAAATGCAAACTGTAGATAAGCAACATGGTCATTAATATGATTACAAATGGGACCCCCCCAAAATAAATTAGC
>JAODXP020008986.1:0-12768 GCA_027497455.2 Sardinella longiceps
CTTAACCTAGTCAGAGAGCATCACATACAGTGGATACATAACGTGGACATTCAAATCATTGCAAGATTGTTATCATTAGAGTTCAGATTTAAAAAATCTCAATTTCTATGCAATGAATTTATAGAAATATAGCCTAGTAATATACTTTTGATCAACTTCATTACACCTTGAAAATGTTCAAAGTGCAATATTTGATCATTATGGTTGGTCATGGTTGGCCCAAGTATAGATAATATTGTTATAATGATAATTGTTATTATTGTAGTTATTGTTGTTAGGCAATTGCCATTCATTACAGTATAACCTCATATTTGTGATGTCATTAAATCTGTATTCGGCAAGTCTACGCAATTCCGAGACTTTGGGGAAAAGAATTAAAAACTATACACCTTTCTGGTCCCTCCCCCAGTCACTACTATGCTTCTAAACAGTCTCTCAAACTCCTCCCTCTCTGTAGCTAGATAGCGCACATTGTCAGGGGCTTGTTCAGGAGCTGTGAGCGACAGGTAGCTATCCCTCCTTCCCAACCTGATTGGTGGAACATCACAGGGAGCACTGGATTTCTGCAAACACGATTACCGACTTTGGTAACACTTTATTTGAAGGTACCGTCATTAGGCTGACATGACACTGTCATTATCTATGACATGACGTTGTCAAGAATCTGTCACAAACTTTACAAACCTGTCGTAACTTCTGACATACCCTAACCCTAAGCCTAGCCCTGACCATGACAAATATCGGGTGACACTTTATGACAGAAGACATGACTGGTGTATAAAGTTTATGACAGATTCATGACAACGTCGTGTCATAGTAAATGACAGTGTCATGTTAGTCTTATGACGGTACCTTCAAATAAAGTGTAAGCAAGACTTCAGATGGAGATAGAGAATTTAGTTTTTTCCTAAATAACATATTTCATGTACTACTTCATGAATCATGACAGTTTTATAAAATTCAACCAAAAAAAATGTAAATTCAGCTTTGAAAGCACACTATCAATTAATTTTATAATGTTCTGCGATGACAGGTGACATTGAGATCATTAGGACTATTTTCCCAGTTCAGTTCAGAATGTGTCCAAAATGTGACCAGTATTTGGAGTACCATACAGACAATGAGGTTACACACACAGTAAAAACACGGACCCTGAGACCACTGGACAAGGAGGCATTATTTGGAGTAAGACAGCATTTTTTAATACTGTTCATTCTGTATTTTCTAACATGACGCCTTTAGGAGATTTTAGTTACTAAGATATTGATTATGTGAGGGCGTAAGATGATTACATTGTTTAGGTTTTCTTTGTAAAGACCTTTTCCCTGTTAGTTTGCGTACTATTACTGATTAATAAAAAGAGGCAGTGGTTATGTTCAGTGTCTAAGTGTAAGTTAACTATTCCACACTCCATATAAGCATGTTGATTAAATATTAACTTTATTCATTATTATCAGCATTTATAGAGGAACCAAAGAAAATATTTATGTACACTTTTATTCTGATTATTTATTTCATAAATAGGTTGTCAAACCAAGTGTTTTGACTTATCAAATCATCTGTACATCCACTGGGGTAAGCTATCATGTATAGCAAAAATGCACATCTAGTGTAACCATATAAAGTATTACTTTGATATGTTTTAAGTTTTGTTTAAGTTTAAGGTGTTTTGTTTTGTTGTTAAGGTGGTACATAATCGAGAATTAATTGTCAGAGGTCTGAATGACAATGCGCCTGTCTTCGAAAGAAAGCAGTACAGGGTGAATATTGGAAAGGTAAGAGTTAAGGTAGTTTTTATGTTCAGTATGGGCTTAATTCACACCTGAAAATTCAGAGGGGGGGGGGGGTGTCAACAATTGACCAATCCCAAGCCCCGCCCACTTTCACTATGTAACAATACGGCCCGCAGCGAACCTCGGACAACCTCGGACAACTTCTCCCTTTCCTGCTTAATAGTAGACTATGAGGCTTGCAGCTTTTGCCTTGAAAATAAGGTGTAATCTCATATCACAACGGTGGAATATGTGTTTGGGGACCTCTAAGACCAACAGTTTACTTACTATGGATGTGTGGGAAGGTTTTTTTTTTTTTTTATACCCTCGCCAATTCGCTCAGGCCATGCCTACCTGTTAATTCATACAAGAAGCAGCCTCAGCCAGGCCCGACTCTCTTCAACCTGCTAAGCAAGTTCAAACTTTGCACGGATATGGCTTATCTAATTGTAATACAATAAACAAATATTCAATGAATAGGCTTACGCAAAGTTGCAGCCACGTAGGTAACATGAGAGATGGACACGACGGACGCAATTATCTGCTTTAATGTTACAGCATCAGTGATAGTGACGGCAATGTTATTAATATATTTTTTTTTTACCCTCAACACAAATGCATGTTCTCTCCCAAAGCCTGCGCTTATATTGACACCGTGTTTTAACCTCAATCATGACAATTATTAACGTTAGCTTATCAACCCCGGCCTCCCCCAAGGAGAGCCTACAGTAACGTTAGCTGTGTGCTGTGCGTTTGGTAACGTTAGGTTACGTCTGATCAGACCATTTAAAGGAAGGACTGCCTCTAACTAACGTTAGGTCTAACATCACAAGAAGAATCGAGAGTTAAGGGAAGGCTTTTACACCCTCTTAAATCTTAAAGAGCTACCTCAAATCTATAAGATAAAGCAAAAAAAAAAACTTTATCCGAAAAATCTGGGTTTGACCCCATGGCTCCCGGACTACTTTTACACTCACAGATAAACAGTTTTGTAAGTTTATACGAAGCTAAGTAGGAGTATTCCTTACGTTAGCTTACATTAGCCTACATTCAAAGATGGGCTATATGGGGTGGGCTACGCAGCAGATTCAGGGTAAAAACATCAACTTTTTTACAAACACATAAACATACAATGTCATCCCCATCCAGAAAAATTACTTGACACTTTGAGAAAATTGCTAGGAATGCATTTTTGCTTATATGCTGTGTAGGCATCTAGCAACTTGGGCTGGCTAGGTTAACTTTTCCCCTCTGACCTGTCGAAATCGAAATAATCCGAAATAGGGAAACGGTGAACATTCACAGAGACGAACCCATCACGTTGTCTACTGTTGTTTTTATTGCTGTTCACATTTTCAAACGATAGCATTCAGGCTATCTGAACCGAAAGCCATCACAAGTGAACATATTTACACAGGCACACGCTGGTTTTGTCAAACTTGTCCGAGGTAGCTATACGTAACAATAGATGGGCGGGGCTTGGGATCGGTCAATTGAGGGGCCCAAGATGATTTTTTGTCATAGGGCCCACAATTTCTAGCAGCACCCCTGAAACTGAACATTCTATCATTGAAATGCATTGGATTTATCCCTATCCCTTTTTTTTCAAGTCAGAAAAAGGGAAAATTCAATGCTTTTCAATGATAGAAATGTTCAGTTTACTACCATGTAAAGTCGTAATGTTCAGGTGTGAAATGAGCTCATAAGCCTATATGGCAGGCTATGGATCTCATATTGTCTTCTTCCTCTGCCAGAATTCACCGGTGGGCACGCAAGTGGTCCAGGTGAAAGCAGTGGATGCAGATTTCAGTCCAGTCAACAACCGAATCACATACAGCATTCAGGTCAGTCAACAACCGAATAACATACAGCATTCAGGTCAGTCAACAACCGAATAACATACAGCATTCAGGTCAGTCAACAACCGAATAACATACAGCATTCAGGTCAGTCAACAGCTGAATAATATACAGCATTCAGTCCAGTCAACAACTATATCACACATGGCCGTAGCTACAATAGAGGACACCGAGGTCCGGACCTCGGTAATTTTTTCACTGAACTCATTCACTGAAGTAAATATATTTTTCTCCAAACACAATCAGTGGCAGGTTACACTGTTGTCACAAAATCATAAATAGCCTAAAGAATTCTGTGCTAAGATACAGCTGAATATTCAGCATTGCTCAGTTATGTAGCCTATTAGGAAGGAAGGAGGAGCTGTGTCTCATTGACTTTCAGTGGGTGTAATTTCTGTGTTTCCATCAGAAAAAAAGTCTATCATGATGTGCTCCCACCATTGCATTTTTAAGAATTGTGTTCATTTCACATATTGCTGTGAGATCACTTTGAAGTTTTCTATCACCAAATTTCAGAAATGGAGCACCCTCATTTTATGCATTGGGAGAATGCAAAGGGAGAGGGGGTTTGGAGTGTCTCAGACCTTTCCCTTTACTGTGGCAGCTATGCATATAATAGTGTATCTAATACAATAAGTGAGTTTAGCAAAGTCAGTATGAGCAGGGGAAGTCCAAAGATTAGTTCAAAAACTATTTCAGTAGATCTCTTATGTTGAAAAATTTTCGGCGTGCTTCACGCGCACATAGGACCTCGGTAATTTAAAAATGCTGGCTACGGCCATGGTATCACATACAGCATTCAGGTCAGTCAACAACCGAATCACATACAGCATTCAGGTCAGTCAACAACCGTATAACATATAGCATTCAGGTCAGTCAACAATCGCATCACATACAAGCCTGGCGAATGCCAAACTAAAATCACAAGTGATATTTAGCCTGGAGAGCCACCACGTGACGTAAAATGCAATCGAGGGCCGTACAAATCCCTTTTTGTTCTGCGATTGGATACCGAAAGCAGGCGAGAAAAACGGCCATGGTCACCATGCTGCTTTGCAGAGTGAAATTAAATAAGCGCGTAAAGGAGCATGGGAACTCCCAGGCTAATCACATACAGCATTCAGGTCAGTCAACAACCGAATCACATACAGCATTCAGGTCAGCCAAAAAAATCAGCCTGCATCTCTCACTGTCTGAGATACTATTCACACAACATGACAAATTGTTGCTTATTCCGTCCTAGTTGTGTGTGAGGTTCTGTGCTGCCAGTCTGGTTTCTTTTAACCCTTATATAAGCCTTGTTTTTTGATCATTATTCGTGGAATAAAATTTCTAAGATTAAATCTTTTACTGCCATTTTTATTTTTATTTATTGATTTATTTATTTAAGTACTTATTTTGCAAAATTTTGAATGCCTTTTGTTTGTAAAGATGTGAAACTAACGGTGTAGTCAGTAATGTTTCAGCACAGTTTCCAGCATATTTTTCGCCATTCATTATCTACGGTGGAGCTATATTGTTTCTACTTATTTCTGTTTGTAAACTTCCGCCAAAGCATTTCAAGCAATATAAGCAGATGGACCATGCACTTTGAAGCGATTGTTGTGTCCGCATATCAGTGAACATTATTAACCATTTTGGTGAGTTTGCCGTGTTTACAAATCTTTTACTTATGATATACTGTATGATCTTTAAGAGTATTTTAAATGTACTTCCACAGCCACCTTCAAATACATTTGAGGTTAAGGAATCCAATGGATACGGACAGATCCGTGTCAAACAACCATTGAACGACTCCCGTGAGTACAGGTTCAAAGTGAAGGCACAGGTAAAGATTTTATACTTACTGTATGGTCTTATTTACTTCAATCGATGAATCTACGCGCAAATCCATTCAATGATGTTTCTTCATTCCATATTTATTCAGCAGTGGACTCTTATCCCTTTCATGTGAGAATTATGAAACAAATGTTCAGGATTTTTTATATATTGTTTGTCCTCATCAAAATTGACCTAAAGTTAATATCCATTTCAAATTTTTGCAAAATATTTTACTGTCCACATATTTGGAAACTGCGCAACAAAGGAGTAAAAAGTGATAAAAACTTCAAATGAAAATAAGGCATTATATTGATTTTCCATTTTATTTTATGCTTAACAATGCTTAATAAAAATACAAACAAACATGGTTTTAAAAGAAAAAGCGGCACATGAGGGCTATTTCCATATTCTGCTTTAGCAAAACGTCTGCAACAACCTTGTTAAATGTGGGAAAAACTTCACTGCTGATAAATACACAGCTAAGTTTGATTCAGTATGTATTTTAGCTAATTTTCTACTTCATTTATGTAGTCCCTGTGTGAAGACAAAATGTATTTTGCCACTAAATACATGCCCAGAGTTGTCATTCAATAGGTAAGGGATAACTTATGATGATTGATGATGATGATTGATGATTATAATGATATCGGGACACCTCGAAGGCCGTTATCCCGCTTATCACCCGGTTGCAACTAAAACGTTTAGATGGTAAGCAAGTGTTTAAAACATAAAAAAGAAACATGTGGCTCTGTTTAGAAAGAAGTTATCCTGTTCGGTTGGGGTACTATTTTCATATGAAAGAAGATCCGCAAGGCTGCATTCTAAAGAGCATTGATATAGAACGCTGGTGAAACTTTTTAACCCAACAATGCCTCAGGTGTCCTGTTATCTAGAAATAACGGACACCCTGACAGCCAATCAGAAAACAGTATTCCATTCCACCGGGTGATAATGTTTTATAACAAATTGGTAAAGATCACTAATTATACCTTATTTCAACATATAATCATTAATGCTCCTAAAACATAATTTCTGAACAAATAGAACATATTTATTTAGGCTAATTTATTGTTTTTTAAAATAATTTCACTCCTTTCATGCACAGCATCCTCGTACGTGGACAGTACCTTTTTGTTGTTTAAAAACATAATTTTATTACATGATTTTAATTGTAACAACATATACTTGCCAATTGAAGTGTACTTGACATGATGATATTTTTTTAACCTTCATTGGCCAATTTGGAATGGCAGTTTTGCAGAGATACATGTGAGGCATCTTGCACATATTTTTTTTTGGTGAACATCTTGGATTGATGATGTCATCAAACACTGAGTATAGTACAAAACTTTACCAACAGTTAAAATATTGCAATGAACCTTATAATACATCACATAAAACATTTTTAAAAAATAACAAATTTTTACTCATCTCAAATGGAATTATATTTCCTGTCCACATTATGTGGATGTCGCGCATGAAAGGGACCCTTATCCTAACATTTCAAAATGGCGGAGAAAGCAACACAGTGCATTTCTATAACTTGAATGAATTAACTCTTATGAGAAAGTCTGTGACATCGGCATGTTGTGGATGTTCTGAACCATGACCTTTTCATTCAATAGGATCCTGGTGGTTTGTTCAGTGAAGCGACAGTAATAGTCAGCACAACAAACCAGCCGAGACGTTTTCCATGTTCAGATTTCAGTCTGGTGAGTCTGCCATCCCTCAGTTTGTCGACAGACACAGACTCTTACCAACTTACACACACACACACACACACACACACACACACACACACACACACACACACACACACACACACACACACACAAACACACAGCAGTAGGATTTATTCATTCTGTGTCTCTCATCACCAAATAACCTAATAAAACCTAACCTAAGCTTTTTATTTAATGACATACGTCTACTCTGCACCAGAGGGTCATGTAGACTCACAGCACACACAGTCAGCCTACAACCCTGAATGAGTTTGTGTTTCTGTGTTGGGAATCTGGATGAGGAGCGCAGGGACAAAAATAGGCCTAACGTACGCACAGTCAAAGTCAGTAGAAGTTACTTTTTAGAAAGAGTAATGCGCAAGTAACTACAAGTAACACTACACACAGACACACTTTTTTGCACGTTACTTACACAAACACTGATTACACAGCCACTTACACACGGAGACATTTACATTGGCTTTGATGGATTCACAGAGACGGTTGCGCACGGGTACAAAGAGCATACTCATGCACACATGCAGGCATGCGTATCTGCTCCTCTTCTCATATGGGCACCACTCCTACATTTAGAAATAGCCAATACAATCATGGGCGCACATCAGACACACACAGCCTACAAATGACAGCACAAAGCCATCTGCAGTTCAATCTATAGGTGGCCAGAGTGGGGCGTTGTTTCAGGCAAAACCCATTTCAATACACATCTTAAATATGAGATGTTAACTAGGCTTGTAAATTATCATTTGATCTTCTTTTGACAAAATACAATTGAATATTATTGTATTTTAACATCAAAGAACAAGGTACAATACTCCATTAATCCATTCTATGTCACCTTTAACTCCTCTCTCTGTCCCCTCAGGTGATACAGGGTCAAGGGAATGCTGTGGGGGTGCAAATACGTGGTTGTGATTTCTCTGAACCAAGGATGCCGTACTGTGTTACAGAAAGTTTGTGAGCTGGAAACGTAAGTCATCATGGTCTGTATACTGAAATTATTAAAATTCATTCAGAAGGAAACAATAACACATTATGTTGTGTCTGAGCTAAAGACACACTTTGGACAAAAGATACAGTATACAGTCACACCTCTCTCTCTTCCCTCTCTCTCTCTCTCTCTCTCTCTCTCTCTCTCTCTCTCTCTCTCTCAGAGCTCTAACAGAGGCCCTCAGCTGGTCTGTGCACATCGTCGATATAAGCCACTGTCGTGAGATACTGACCGAGGATAATATATACTTTGAAAATGAAGACACATTTCACTTACCACTCCCACAACAGGCCAATCTCATCAGGACAAACATCAGCTTTGTTGCCAGAGATATGATGAATAAGTTCATACCGAAGGAAACTGTTCAAAAGTAAAGTAATTATGTTGGTACACTGACACCTACTGGTACACATGCACAGGGCCGTTTCAAGGTACTTGGGGGCCCCAAGCAAACAGGACATGGGGGCCCTTCACTCCCCGTAAATACTTACACGAACCACATTGTTATAATTTTCAAACATCATCAATATAATTATTTGTATTGTAGAGTTGTCTAACTCCAGTTTAAAGTCATTTTTTGTTGAAAAACACCACCAACTTAACTACTAAAATGATTAAACAGTCAATCTTGGGGGGGGGGGGGGGGCCTTTCAGCCTGGGGCCCCAAGCAATTGCCTGGTTTGCCTGCCTTGTTGCGACGGCCCTGCACATGCAGTATGAAGCATGTGGATTTCATTAAAGGAAAATACCGGAGTGAATTCAAGCATAGCCCTGTTGAAAGAGCTTGCTAAAGGCGCTAGTTAGCGAGTGGAACAAAATAATTTGGTACAGCATAGACCGAACTTTACACTGAATCAATGGGACCTGACTGTTGGAAACCGAAAGTAGGATCTGAGGTTACATTGACACACTGTAAAGTGTTTCGCGTTTGCGTTAGGTCCATGCTGTTCGAAATTCTTTCATTTCATGCGAAATATATTGCTGTTAGAACACTCGTGCAGCAGGGTTATGCTTAAACTTACTCCGGACTTATACTTTAAGGTTGCAGCTGCCCAATGAAATGTGTGTGTGTGTGTGTGTGTGTGTGTGTTCTTGTAGGAAACTGCGGGATGACAAGAAGGGAGTGTTAAAGAGCATGCAGGAGGTCTTTAAATATGCACAGTTTGATATCATAGATGAGGACAACAGATCTGACAACACAAACACAATCATTCTAGGAACATTATTGGCAATCATTTGCATCAGTGCTGTAGCTTTTTTTCTTGTGTACAGGTAAGGATAACTAGCCTGACATAGCCCGACCATTATACTGCTGTTCATCCGTATTCATGGTCTGGGGGTTCTTTAACCTGACGCGATTATACTGCGGAGGGGAGGGCATTTTACCTCACTCACGTCAGATGTAGCGCTACACGCGTTCATCTGATATTCAGCGATAGACTAATTATTTCAGGAGCCAGAAATCCTTGAATCTAACTGGGCAAACGGCTTGTCCATCAATTTAATTGACGTACACTGCAGCCAACCACATCGAAACCAACCGAAGACGCTCGTTACGTTTGTTGGATTGGTTGGATTCAAAACAGTTGCTTCTTCGCTACGTCACACCCTCTACAGCAGCCAGCGGCCCTGATTGGTCCGGTTAGAGAATAATGGCTTGAAATCTCTCTGATGGGCTTCAACATCAGATCGTTGCGCGGAAGTGCCTTACGAAAGTTACGCAGCGCATGATCTGACGTGAGTGAGGTAAGAGGGCATTCACTTCTGGTTTGAAACGATTGGACAGCTCGTCTAATCAGCTTCGCTTATTGGCCGGTAGACTCTCTACCGATGTAAACACGTCCCAGAGGACCGTTCCCAGACCATGGATACGGATGAACATTCGTATTATGGGCGGGCTATGTCAGGCTAAAGGATAACATGTTTATTATTATTATTATTATTATTATTATTATTATTATTGTAGTTGTTGTTGTTATCATCATCATTGCTATTATTTATTTTACCCTGTTGTGAGGAATAACAATGATTTATGTTTGGATTGGTTTAACATATTTTCTTAGTGCAAAGTAACTTTAGGATTAGTAGCCTATAAAATAGTGACACTCTTTGGTAGTGATTTTTTTCATTAGGTAGGCTAGTTCTCTAAAATGCACTTGGGTTTCGGAAATTATCTGTTGTTGCTCAGCCACTGTTTGATGGTAACATAACACAAACTCTTATTACAGGCAAACTGTAAACTCAGCCACTGCTTGATAGTAACATAACATAAACTCTTACTACAGACAAACTGTAAACTCAGCCTCTGTTTGATGTTAACATAACATGAACTCTTATTACAGACAAAGAAAAAAACAGAGTGAATGGACAAGGACATGGAATGCTAAGCGTTCTATAGATTATCCGCCTAATTTAGGTGAAGGGACACCTGAGGAGGAAGAAGAACTCAGTCTTGACAAAAAATGGAAACGGCCACGGAATGTTAGGAGTTCTAAGGATTATCCGCCTAATTTAGGTGGCGGGAGACCTGACAAGGAAGAGCACAATCTTGGCGAGGAATGGCAACAGCCACAGAATGTTAAAAATAGGAGTTCTAAGGGTAATCCGCCTAATTTAGGTGACGGGAGACCCGAGGAAGAAGAACCCAATCCTGATGAGGAATCTAGAACGTCTATTGGTGATGGCCCTAACCTAGGGGGCCAAGGCTCTATTGATGACCGTCGGAATATGGGAGAGAGGATATCTTTACAAGTCAGACACTGAGAGGGCATCAGGGCTTGGGAGTGGGAGCAAAAAAATGGACCAGGCATTTCTGTCCATAGCAGCCCACCATCATTTTATACAACAATAACTTCATCACGACAAGATTAATAAAAACACTCCAATTTGGATATATTGTGTGACATGATATGTAGCCTATGATTATGGACATGACAGATTTATGGACTGGGCATTTCTGTCTGTGGCGGCCCACCATCATTATATTCAACAATAAATGTTCATTTTTTCATAAAAGCGTGAAATTTTCACCTTTATATTGTCACTTATCATCTGGACTAATGGCAAGATGAATAAAAACACTCTAATTTGGACATATTGTGTGACATGATGTGCATGATATGGACATCACAGATTTAATTGGACTAGCCTTATATCCTTCAGGAAAATTTTGAGTAATGACAGCCACGACCCAAAAATGACCGCCGGGCCACCTATATGCCCTATGGCCAGTCCATGCACTGAGAAGGCATCCAATGAGGCAAGACATCTAAGACTGGCCCAGTACCTGTCTGAGTGAAAGAATGAAACTGGGAAGGGTCAAGACCTAGACCATTGGTTTTGAAACGTAGCCTTTGAGGAAGCAAGACCAAGTCAAGACCAAGCCTTTATGGAGTCGAGGCCAAGACTATGAAAATGTCGATTTTCATAACCATGATTTAGCATGACACCAGCCAATTCAGGCATGTAGTTGTATTTGCCTGGGGTCTATAGGAGCAATCTGTTATTCTTGTCTGTTTAACTTCATATGGACTTTCACTGATACTGTTATGGACTTTTTACTGAAGGACTGCCAGCTCCTCAGATGGATTCATAAATAAATAGATAAAGTCATATCAACAAAGAATATTATTACCCCATTATTCTATGTGCAATAAAATATCCCACAATCATTATATTTATATTGTTATATTCAGGGCCGTTTCAAGGTGCTTAGGGGGCCCCAAGCAAACAGGACATGGGGGCCCTTCATCTCCCATAAACACCTACATAAACCACATTGTTATAATCTTCAAGCATCTTTAATATAATTATTTGTATCGCACAGTTGTCTAATATTCAATTTTTGAAAAACACCACCAACTAAACTACTAACATGATTAAACGGTCAATCTTGGGGGCCCCTTTCAGCCTGGGGCCCCAGGCAATTGCCTGGTTTGCCTGTCCTGTTGCGCCGGCCCCGGTTATATTGTTCTGGCATGCTTCCAATGGTGAGATATCATCAACACAAAATGTGAGAGTTCCCCCTCCTGGCTAGCCTGATCACTAGTAAAATAAGCTTGCAAAGGAGCATGGGAACTCCCAGGGAAATCCCACTCTAAACACTGACTAATCTCACTCTAAACACTGACTAATCCCACATTGTAACTTTGTAAATCCATCTCTAAACACTGACTAATCCCACATTGTAACTTTGTAAATCCCACTCTAAACACTGACTAATCCCACTCTAAACACTGACTGATCCCACATTGTAACTTTGCCAAGTCACCACATGAGGGGGGCCTGAGGCTACAAGAAGGAGGAAGTATATTCTATATCTCACATAACTTCCAGTCGTACACTGGAAAGACACGAGATATGGCATATCTTATAGATAAGAGGTTTTACACAATAACTAGACAGACACTTAACTACTGTATTAGGGAACAAGTTCAGTTGTTGAACAAATATTTTGCACAGTCACCCTGTGTTCTGAGTTTACTGACGCCCAAATAATATTACTAACACTAATACAAGTGAAATGTATTGTACTATTGCTTTCTATCAAGTTTAAGTTAACTGCTCAAGTGAAATGAATTAAT
>JAODXP020008987.1:0-2500 GCA_027497455.2 Sardinella longiceps
CAGCCTTGTGGATCTTCTTTCATATGAAAATAGTCCCTCAACCGAACAGGTTAACTTTTTTCAAAACGGAGCCACATGTTTCTTTTATGTTTTAAACAAATGCTCACCGTCTATATGTTTTAGTTGCAACCGGGTGATAAGCGGGATAATGGCCTTATAATGGTGTCCCAATATAAGATAATAATGGACTTGGTGGAGCAAACAGCCCTTCACCTCGGCGGCCGTTATCCCTTACATAACTCAAAAGTTGAAAAAATTGTCCCATGATGCCTCACTCTTGACCTTACCGTGACCTTGTGTGTTGTGTCGGCCGGCGGTCCAGAGGAGGTGAGAGCGGGACAGGTAAAGATGAAGTCGACCTGTGGAACCCACTCTGGGACGGAACGCACAGTTGTCTAGGAAACGAGACATCGGCCATCGCCTGCTGCAGCAAACCCATCACCATGTCTTTCTCTGAGTGGTAGGAAAGATTTGTGTGTCAGGGTTTTAGACTTTGGTCTTGTCTTTGTTTCTGAGTTCCTAGTTTCTCTTGTGTTCTCTGGTTTTGTTGTCTTGTCCACGGTTGCAACACTTGGATTCAACCTCCCTGGAAGATCGTGATATTGTGTCATTTCATACGCTGAAACTCCAACTGCTCAAAGAACTCAAAATAGTGGAAACTTGATACATTTCATTTCTTTAAAGTTTTAAACTAAATAAATGGATTTATTTCAAGTTTCCATTGTCATTTGAAGTACTTTGCTCATTAAACCTGAGCAAATGATGAATGAGACCAAATCATTTCAACTAGTGTTGTCTAGAGTGTGTGGATTGTTGTGTGACATCATCATCGTATGACAACAGTGACTTGTGTATTACTGAGAAACCGTTCAGAGTGAAGTATGGTTCTCACAAAAAATGACAGTAATGAAAGCGAGCGATTGGCACACACACACACACACACACACACACACACACACACACACACACACACACACACAAGATGACATAATAACAACAACAGCTATTCACCTCACCTCTCTCTCTCTCTCTCTCTCTCTCTCTCTCTCAAACAGGTACACCAGACAAAGCCACACCAACACCCATCCACACATAGGCAAACACACACACACACACACACACACACACACACAGACAGACAGACAGACAGACAGACAGACAGACAGACAGACACACACACACACACACACAGACACACACACACACACACACACACACACACACACACACACAAGATGACATAATAACAATAACAGCTAGACCTATTGTGTGGATCAGCCGTTCCTGTCATCTCACCTTTCTGTCACCCCTACTATCTATCTATCTCTCTCTCTCTCTCTCTCTCTCTCTCTCTCTCTCTCTCTCTCTCTCTCTATTAGCCTGGCGATCGCCAAACTAAAATCACAAGTGATATTTAGTCTTTAGACCCACCTATTGCTTTTCTCGTAGCGGAAGCCTTTTTTTACGATTGTCCAGAGACGATTATTGGGAGCTACGAATGTCTATCATAGCGTCTGTACATAGCTCAGAGCCAATACCAGAGCCATCATGTGACGTAAAATCCAATCGAGGGGTCGTGCTAGTCCCTTTTTGTTCTGTGATTGGATAACGAAAGCAGGCGAGAAAATTGGCCATGGTCACCATGCTGCTTTGCAGAGTGGAAAGAAATTGAACGTGCAAAGGAGCATGGGAACTCCCAGGCTATCTCTCTGTCTCTCTTTCAAACAAATAGACCAGACAAAAACACACCCACACCCACACCCATACCCACACACACCCAAACACACACACACACACACACACACACACACACACACACACAATGACATGGTGATAATAACAATAACAGCTGGACTTATTGTATTGGTCAGCCGTTCCTGTCACCTCACCTTTCTGGCCTGCGAAGAGAAGCCACTGCTGCAGCAGGTGGAGAGAATCAGTCTGCAGGATCTGACAGAGGAGCTCCAGGACCTGTCAGAGAAAAGAGGACAAGTCACACCTTTCATTCTCCAACACACATGATGGGCTCTCAATCGTTTTTTTTTCTTCTCTCTCTCTCTCGCCCCCGCTCGCTTTCTCAATCACTCCATCAATTGTTCTGTCCATCTCTCTCTCAATTGCTGTCACTGTCACACCCCCGTCATGCCTATATTATCCACTGTTGAGATTATCACTCTCTCTTTCTCTCTCTCACACACACACACACACACACAGACACACAGACACACACACACAAACACACACTCTTTCTCTCTCTCTCTCTCTCTCTCTCTCACACACACACACACACACACAATGAAGTCTGTTTTGCCGAAGAAATGCAGTCATTGTTTTTTTTTTTCTTCTTTTTGGCCTCTCACAGCCATATTGAAAAATCCGACTGAGCACACCACACTCAACCTGTTCACAAGAGAAATCGATGGCCGTTCACCATTCTCCACTATGTGCTTCTCAAGGCTGCCTGTGTCTGGACATTATACTGATACTGTTGGTGTAGGTA
>JAODXP020008987.1:7500-12341 GCA_027497455.2 Sardinella longiceps
GTGTCTATGCAGCTCTTCAGTGGATACTGGTTTGACAAGTTCTCAGCTCTCTTATTGTTAAACAAGGCGTCCTTTCGGCTTTCCAGAGCAGATAGGTCCTGGCATTTTGAAGTGCCAATGCTGCTATTCTCTCCTGAGTCCATCTTCTAATAAATATTCAGCAAATTCACATTAAATTAAAGGAGAAATCCAGTGTAAATCAATCCATAGTCCTGTTGTATAAACTCACCAAGTGCTGTAGGAAGGGAAATGAGTAAGAAAATTTGATAGAACATAGACCAAGCAGTGAACTGGCAACTAACACTATAAGTGAATGGGGCATAACAACTTATGCTCAGTTCCATTTCATTATGCTCCATTCAGTCAGCATAAGTAATCGGTTTAATCAGTCTATGTATCATCAAATTTTCTAGTTCTTTTTCTTAAACAGAAAGCTGTTCGAAGGGGAAAAAATGACACAACTTTGAGTAGAACTGGTGAACTGGCAGTCATCACTAACTGAATGAAGCACAGAAACTCACTATTTTCTTGTGTCTCATTTATTATCTATGTTAGATATTAACATTTATCTATGTAATATCACATTTTCTACACTTAACTACAGAAAACAATGTGTGACCTCAATCCACCAGGGACTGAATTATACCAGATTTCTCCTTTACTAACCTCATGACCTTAACCGTTGACCCCTGTGATTTTAGATTACCTAATCAGTTCATCAAGACTTCATGATATGCTGACCAAACTGGCCTGACAAAGATCAATTTGCTAGAGACAGATTACATGAATAATGCATTTATTCATGGCCCTTTGGCTTTTGTAGCCAGTGGCAGTCTGCACCGCACACAGGTCTCGAACCTGCCACCCTGCAAGCTACAAACTCCCGCCGTGGGAGTCAGGCGCTCTAGCCACTGAGCTAAAAAAACAGAGCTTCTAACTCAACTGTCAGAAGCGCCCAAGGAATTGGGTGATGAGGATTTACACGAACTGCAGCCAAGCTAGCTGGCCTCTGTTACACTTTGACCTATGTCCTACCTTAAACAATTCAGATTAAGGGATAGGCTACACCAGGGGTGGGCAACCGTTTTAGTCTGAGGGCCACAATTACTTTGACAAAGTAAGCAGAGAGCCACACATTAGATGATTGCAATTAAACATTACACAGCTAAATGGTACAGATTCATTTCATGCAATTATTGTAAACTAAGCCTATAGTAAAACTAGATGTACCGCATGGCGGTACAAAATATGACCGCCGCAGTCACAGTCAGTTATTTTGTCCGAGTAGTAATTAATCCAGCCGCGTTACCACCACCAGTGAACAGCACAGGAAGCGGCGACGATCCCACTGAAGGTTGGCATAGCAGCTAGCTAGCGGCCATGATCCCACTGAAGCAGCGACGATCCCACTGAAGGTTGGCGTAGCAGCTAGCTAGCAGCAACGATCCCACTGAAGCAGCTAGAAGTGGCGACGATCCCACTGAAGGTTGGCGTAGCAGCTAGCTTCAGTAGGATCGTGGCCGCTTCCTGTGCTGTTCACTGGTGGTGGTAACGCGGCTGGATTACTACTCGGCCAAAATAACTGACTGTGACTTAACTAAACTATTTTACCTTGCAGCTGCAATTAATGGAATTATTAATAAAACTATAATTTATTCAATATTTTTGCCTCATTTACTCACTCCACCCAAGCGGTACTGACTGGTCATGGGCATTTCCATACTGGTGACACACATAAGATGGCCACCGGCACTGACCTCGGATGAGGCAAGTTTCATTCAATATATTCGGAGTTTCATTCAATATATTCGGGGTTTCATTCAATATATTCGGAACATCATTCAATATATTCGGGGTTTCATACAATAAATTCGGAGTTTCATTCAATATATTCGGGACTTCATTCAATATATTCGAAGTTTCATTCAATATATTCAGAGTTTCATTCAATATATTCGGGACTTCATTCAATATATTCAGAGTTTCATTCAATATATTCGGCACTTCATTCAATATATTCGGGACTTCATTCAATATATTCGGAGTTTCATTCAATATATGCGGGACTTCATTCAATATATTCAAGGTTTTCTTTCATTCAATATATTCGGAGTTTCATTCAATATATTCAGGACTTCATTCAATATATTCGGAGTTTCATTCAATATATTCAAGGTTTTTTTCCTGAACGGCTTGCTATAGAAAACATCAGTCCTGGATTTATTGACTTAGAAAATAAACTGAAACTACCATTCCTCCTGGGGGAAGTTGATACTTTTACTCAAATAGCCTCAGACTACTTACAGTCTTGCCACATTTTAAGGGAAGAGTCCACGTGACCATCATCAAAATATCCACTAGTGCTTTTTCTTAATTTTATCTTTTTTTATTATTATTATTCCATATGTTTGTTTAAGTTGCATTTTATTTATTTAGTCACTACTTACTATTGTTATTCTCATTATTATGACCGCCGCTGCGTAGCAAGCGTAGCGGTCATATAATGATTGTCAAAGTTTTTTTTTTTTTTTCTCCCGTCATCTACTTCCTGAATTTTTGGTCAACGATTCCGGGACACCGTAACACTGAGGCACATGAAACTTGGTGGGCATGTAGCCCCAGTAGACTTTACGGAAAAATTTCGCTTTGGTCCCCGGGAGCCACTCCATCTTTGCGTGGCCCCCCGTGAAACCCCAAAAATGCAGTTTTCCTAAAAAACTACCTGACCCGTGACATTGAGGATGATGAAATTTTTATGGAATGTTGGTCTCAAGAGCCCACATCAACTTAGCTTATAACCAGTCATTTGTGATTTGCACCCCCATGGTAAAATATTAAAATGCAATATTATACTGCTTTAATTGCCCCTATCTTTACATCAGATGTTCTAAACTGCACCAAATTTAATGTGTATGATGAACCTGACATCTTGTGGGAATATGTTAAGTTTTGTGGAATTTCATCCATGGGGGGCTATAAAATAAATGAATTTATATGTACATTTAATGACAGTACAACCATTGACCTGTAGATGGTGCTATTAGGTCTTTGGTATTTTTTGCCCTCAACGGTGCCTTCCAGGCAGCACTGTTTTCAAGGCACTACTCCACTCAGTTTAGGGTTAGGATGAAGGTTGAGGGGGTTCAGGGGTTAGGAATAGGGTAAGGGTAGTGCCTTTTAGGCTGTGCTGCCTGGAAGGTGCCGTTGGGGGCAAAAAACACCATTGAGCGTGCTATTAAGTGAATGGTTACTGGGTTACAAAATTCAAATGATCATTTAGCCTACATCATATGTGCTCTATGGCAAGCCGTTCAGGAAAAAAACCTTGAATATATTGAATGAAACTCCGAATATATTGAATGAAAGAAAACTTTGAATATATTGAATGAAGTCCCGAATATATTGAATGAAACTCCGAATATATTGAATGAAAGAAAACCTTGAATATATTGAATGAAACCCCGAATATATTGAATAAAGTCCTGAATATATTGAATGAAACTCCGAATATATTGAATGAAACTTGCCTCATCTGAGGTCAGTGCCGGCGGCCATCTTATGTGTACGAGGGAGTACAAAGCGAGGGAGTTTTTCCTTGCCCCTGATTCTCATGGATGCTTCCCGTACTGTCTGTAAAGCGCTGCGAGACAATGTACTGTATTTGTGCGCTCTACAAATAAAATTGAATTGAATTGAATTGAATGTGTGTCACCAGTATGGAAATGCCCATGACCAGGCAGTACCGCTTGAGTGGAGTGAATGAGTAAATGAGGCAAAAATATTAAATAAATTATAGTTTTATTAATAATTTCATTGATTGCAGCTGCAAGGTAAAATAGTTTAATTAAGTCACAGTCAGTTATTTTGGCCGAGTAGTAATCCAGCTGTGTTACCACCTGTACAGCACAGGAAGCGGTGACGATCCCACTGAAGGTTGGCGTAGCAGCTAGCTAGCAGTGACGATCCCATTGAAGCAGCGACGATCCCACTGAAGGTTAGCGTAGCAGCTAGCTAGCGGCGACGATCCCACTGAAGCAGCTAGAAGTGGCGACGATCCCACTGAAGGTTAGCGTAGCAGCTAGCTTCAGTGGGATCGTCGCCGCTTCCTGTGCTGTTCACTGGTGGTGGTAACGCGGCTGGATTAATTACTACTCGGCCAAAATAACTGACTGTGACTTAACTAAACTATTTTACCTTGCAGCTGCAATCAATGAAATTATTAATAAAACTGTAATTTATTTAATATTTTTGCTTCATTTACTCGTTCATTGCCAACCACTCCACCCAAGCGGTACTGACTGGTCACAGGCATTTCCATACTTGTGACACACATAAGATGGCCACCGGCACTGACCTCGGATGAGGCAAGTTTCATTCAATAATTCGGGACTTCATTCAATATATTCGGGGTTTCATTCAATATATTCGGGACTTCATTCAATATATTCGGGACTACATTCAATATATTCAGAGTTTCATTCAATATATTCGGAGTTTCATTCAATATATTCAGGGTTTCATTCAATATATTCGGAGTTTCATTCAATATATTCGGGACTTCATTCAAAATATTCAAGGTTTTCTTTCATTCAATATATTCAGGACTTCATTCAATATATTCAAGGTTTTTTTCCTGAATGGCTTGCCATAGTGCTCATATATACCTACATACACACAAGCACACATGCGCACGGGTCACACACACACACACACACACACACACACTACATACTGTACACACAAGCACACATGCGCACGGGTACACACACACACACACACACACACACACACACACACACACTTATACTTGTACACAAAAGCAAACTCACTCATGCAGACAC
>JAODXP020008988.1:0-12173 GCA_027497455.2 Sardinella longiceps
GAAAATATAGCCGCTAGCGGCAATGAGCGGGGTCCAAGCTATGGGCACTTGGACTAGGCCTTTGGCCCCTCTGTCCTCTGCTCCTGCCCAACTATTTTTTGTTGCTTTATCTGGGATGCGAACCTGGGACCATTTGCATGCTAGACGGTAACCAAAGTGGAAACATGGAAAGTGAATTTGAGAAACTCTGTAACTTTCAACCCTAAAGAAATACTTCAATGTTGGTGAGGTGCTTACTGTTTGTGTTTCTTTATTGACTACTGGTGAATACCTATATGGTACTTGTTTATTTATTTATTTATTTGTTAATTTCAATGTGTCTTTTTTTAAAATGACTGGCTGGAACTTAATTTCCCTCTATGGAATAATAAAGTGAACTTGTCTTGAATTGCAGAATTTTGAGTTTGGCACGTATTGTTATGACCACAATACATTTGTGTTCTGTTCATTGACAAATAATGTGCTTTGAATTTAGCATGTTGGGCTAGGGCCATCACGCATGTGTGACTATGACAATGAGGAAACTATTGTGAAGTTGACTATGGCATTTTGAACACATGATTTTTGGGTCACCTCGTTGAAGCAGACACAGTTGTCTCTTCTTACCTTGGAAGATTTGGCCACTGAGAAGGCGAGTGCCGGAGACGGGTTTTGAACCTGCGATCTCATGGTCTTCGCTTTGCGCTCCTAGGCCTGAGCTCACTGAGCTAATGGGCCTACAATGTCTTCCTCTTTCAGTCACCTACTCAAGGTGGTAAGGAATAGGTCCCAAGCCAGGTACAGATTTCATAGCAAAATTAAAGCATTTTGGCAAAGTGTTGACCAGCGAAATTTTGTACACTTGCTTGAACTGACTTGATCATTAATCACATTAAATTTGGTATTGATTGGTCAATGTTGATCAAGGTGGTCTAACTTTATTGCACTATAATATTAATATGGATCGGCATATGAAAATTTCATTTGATAATATTTATGAGGCTTGGTCTGAAGATGATCTGTATACATTTTGATCATGATATGACCAATTTTGAGGCCTGTGATAGTTTACTTTCACTTTGGCTTTTCAGTGAATTTGTGAAAAAATTAAATATTTTTTGACATTAATGGTATTTGAGAAAGGATGCTATTGGATGTAGAGATTAATGTGATCTAAGAATTTGGAGTCTAGGTCAATGTGATCTTGAGATATGGGTTGAAATGGAAATTGCTTTATTATAGCGCCACCTATGGATGCAGTACCTCAGGAATGGGTCTCTGAGTAGTGGGGGCAATTTGGGACCAGACCCTAAAGTTTCATGTTCCTGGGACTTATGGTTTAGGCTCCAGCATGACTTTTAGCGGAGAAAAATAATAATAATAAAAAACGGAACAGAAACAATAGGGTTCCGCGCAGCTTCGCTGCTTGGACCCCTAACAAGCAGGCTGGTGGAGGCTAGCTTACAATGACTCTGTCCAGCTCTGTCCCATATATTGATAGATGTTTGATTTGCATTTGATAGATGTTTAAATTAATCCTACGTGGAATTCCAGGCTAGCTTTTCCAGACCACAGTTCATTTCTGAAGGTGGTCGTGCAAACCGGGGGGTATTCCATCAATGGAGCTATTCGCTAAGCCGCGCTAACTTCGGCAAGCGGCGCTAGTTTTAGTGTGAGTTCAGTTCCATTACTCTCGCTAACACTAATCGCAGCTGAGTTGCTGGGGTAACATATGCTCCCAAACTAACCAGGGGGGTATTCCTGCAAAGTCGCTAATGATATCGGCGCTTATGTGATTAAGCCTCGTTTGAAGTAGCGTCAACTCAGAGATGAGGCTGAAGCCATTCCATCAACGCAAGTTAGCTGCGCCTGCCTCTCGTTAACTTAAACAAGGCTGCGTGCACAAGCTCAACACTAGACCTAAATAGGTGATATAGGAATATCTGATGAACTGTCGTAAAATTAAGGCAGAACTAAAAGAATTTTAAGAAAGAAACTTCGATATGCATACGTCATCTGTTGAATTTTGTGTGAAATAACTGAATATAACATTTTTATGGTAGTAGGCCTACTGGCAATTCAGAAATTTGAAAAGGTGATTGAAAATATATTTGGAATCATAATGTTTCACCATTGCTTGTTGGAACAAATTGCCAGTCTCATGTTGTTCTGTCACAGCAGACTTGCACCTGCAACTGAAATCAATCAATCATTCAATTAAGACGTAGCCTACAACTTCAGACACCACGTGATGGGCCGGCATGTGACACGTCTCTGATAATGCATGCATTTGTTTTTAATTCGTAACTAAAATTATTCCTAATAGATACTTCGAAATATCAATAGTAATTTAGTAAAAAGGGGATTCATGCATGATCATAGTGTTTGCAAAACCTATCAATCTTTATTTGGTAGGAAAGATTATTAAGCAGGTGTATGGAACCTTTTTGGGTGACTTGTGTTTCTGACTGATTGCATTTTCTGAGACACCGCTTTATTAAGCCTTGCAGTTAACCTGCCACGGAGCTGGTTAGTTTGGGAGCATATGTTACCCCAGCAACTCAGCTGCGATTACTGTTAGCGAGAGTAATGGAACTGAACTCACACTAAAACTAGCGCCGCTTGCCGAAATTAGCGCGGCTTAGCGAATAGCTCCGTTGATGGAATACCCCCAGCTCCGTGGCAGGTTAACTGCAAGGCTTAATAAAGCGGTGTCTCAGAAAATGCAATCAGTCAGAAACACAAGTCACCCAAAAAGGTTCCATACACCTGCTTAATAATCTTTCCCACCAAATAAAGGTTGATAGGTTTTGCAAACACTGTGATCATGCATGAATTCCCCTTTTTACTAAATTACTATTGATATTTCGATGTATCTATTAGGAATAATTTTAGTTACTAATTAAAAACAAATGCATGCATGATCAGAGACGTATCACATGCTGGCCTATCACGTGGTGTCTGGAGTTGTAGGCTACGTCTTAATTGAATGATTGATTGATTTCAGTTGCAGGTGCAAGTCTGCTGTGACAGGACAATGAGACTGGCAATTTGTTCCAACAAGCAATGGTCAAACATTATGATTCTAAATATATTTTCAATCACCTTTTCAAATTTCTGCATTGCCAGTAGGCCTACTACTATAAAAATGTGATATTCAGTTATTTCACACAAAATTCAACAGATGACGTATGCATATCGAAGTTTCTTTCTTAAAATTCTTAGTTCTGCCTGTAATTTTACGACAGTTCATCAGGTATTCCTAAATCACCTATTTAGGTCTAGTGTTGAGCTCGTGCACGCAGCCTTGTTTAAGTTAACGAGAGGCAGGCGCAGCTAACTTGCGTTGATGGAATGGCTTCAGCCTCATCTCTGAGTTGACGCTACTTCAAACGAGGCTTAATCAAATAAGCGCCGATATCATTAGCGACTTTGCAGGAATACCCCCAGGCCAGTGTGGCAAGGTAGTAGGCCTACCACTGTTTTCCTTCTTGTCATTTAAAGAGCAACTTGTCATTTTCAACAAGAGCTCCACTGCTCAAGCTACTTGAGATTAGCCAATACTGAAGACGCAAGACATTTTGGTCCAACCAGGGGTGAAAGTAAGCCTATACGCACCTACACTAAGTACATGTATAAGATTGACAGGTGGTACGTAGTAGTGGTAAGAGAAGAGGATTTCTGCCTACCAAAACCCATATTAAAATTAAGTCACATGTGTTGATTAAGTAAAAACACAAATACCATCATTACGGCTTTGGAAATGAGCAAGGAGCAGGTTTGGATGTCTGGGGATGCCCCATACAGTACATCCATATAGGCCTTTTTTTTTTTCTGAAAGTGTGTCGATAAAGTTGTAGTACCGGTAAGAAATTGAAACTACTTTCACTCCTGGGTCCAACCATATTGGTTTCCTTGAACAGAGAATAATGACTTACAACTAGCCCAATGGGGCATATTAAACTGTGTTTTCAGCATCTAAACATACTCCAAATATCACCCCAAAAGCTATGTAACATCATCAGACACATTACAACACACCACTGTTGTGTTTATGACTACAAATGTCTGACAAAGTGGTTAAAATAGTGTTTCTATGCAGTGTTTACAAAACCGTTTTGTAAACAAACAATGTTTGGCTGCTTGCTTAAAGACATGGTTTTTACACACTTTTTCAGCCATTTGTTGTACACAATACAGTTCTGTGTTGTAAGGTGTCTGTTGATACTTCACAGTTTTTGTGGTGACATTTGGAGTATGTTAAAGAGAACCTATGCAGGATCCGGTGGCGTCATCCAGTAAGCTAACAACCAAACAAAGCAGTTATTAAGCGTTTCTACCAGTAATCCTCCATTTAGAATTGCATAGTCAATGGTGATCGCCGCTAACAAAACGTATCGACAGTTGAATGCGCAGAGAAGTCACAAATCGCGCTGTAATTCAAACAGTAAACTCTGGCTAAGTCACGTGACCTAGGGGGTATTCCATCAACGGAGCTATTCGCTAAGCCGCGCTAACTTCGGCAAGCGGCGCTAGTTTTAGTGTGAGTTCAGTTCCATTACTCTCGCTAACAGTAATCGCAGCTGAGTTGCTGGGGTAACATATGCTCCCAAACTAACCAGCTCCGTGGCAGGTTAACTGCAAGGCTTAATAAAGCGGTGTCTCAGAAAATGCAATCAGTCAGAAACACAAGTCACCCAAAAAGGTTCCATACACCTGCTTAATAATCTTTCCCACCAAATAAAGGTTGATAGGTTTTGCAAACACTGTGATCATGCATGAATTCCCCTTTTTACTAAATTACTATTGATATTTCGAAGTATTTATTAGGAATAATTTTAGTTACGAATTAAAAACAAATGCATGCATAATCAGAGACGTGACACATGCCGGCCCATCACGTGGTGTCGAGTTGTAGGCTGCGTCTTAATTGAATGATTGATTGATTTCAGTTGCAGGTGCAAGTCTGCTGTGACAGAACAACATGAGACTGGCAATTTGTTCCAACAAGCAATGGTCAAACATTATGATTCAAAATATATTTTCAATCACCTTTTCAAATTTCTGCATTGCCAGTAGGCCTACTACTATAAACATGTGATATTGAGTTATTTCACACAAAATTCAACAGATGACGTATGCATATCGAAGTTTCTTTCTTAAAATTCTTTTAGTTCTGCCTTAATTTTACGACAGTTCATCAGGTATTCCTAAATCACCTATTTAGGTCTAGTGTTGAGCTCGTGCACGCAGCCTTGTTTAAGTTAACGAGAGGCAGGCGCAGCTAACTTGCGTTGATGGAATGGCTTCAGCCTCATCTCTGAGTTGACGCTACTTCAAACGAGGCTTAATCACATAAGCGCCGATATCATTAGCGACTTTGCAGGAATACCCCCTGGCTTGCTTGCTAACCAAAACTTACGATAGCCGGGACGCGCTCCCTGATCTTGCAGAGGCGGTATCTGCCTCAAGGAGGGTCGGACAATCTCGTGAAGGGGCTCGTTTTACTCCGGAAAATGTCATTTATCAAGTCTAGTGAGTTCTAGGCAATTTACATAAAGGTGTAATGAATAGGAAACGTCGAAATTTTACCTAAATGTTGCATGTGGTGGCTTTAAGATGTTAAAAATACAGTTCAAATTCTGCCCCATTGGGCTGGTTGTAAGTGATTATTCTCTGTTCAAGGACACCTATATGGTTGGACCAAAATGTCTTGCGCCTTCAGTATAGGGTAATCTCAAGTAGCTTGAGCAACAGAGCTCTTGTTGAAAATGACTGAAGTTGCCCTTTAAAGGGGAAAGTACAACTTTCATTACATTGCTAGAAGACCATGATATCCCGGCCTATGCAACATGTATTTGTTTCAGTTTCGGACAACTGAAAGTATTCAACGACTTCTAGCAAAGGTGTTCCCCTTCATGACATGAAACTGACTGGCTCCACATTTATCTTGCAAGCTCATTTGCAAAATAAAGTTTATCTAGCCGTCGTACCCAAGGGTCAGTCAAGGTCAGTCTATACATTTATGTTATAGTCAGGCTTGTCAGGCTAAACTAAAACATGATGGGAGAACAAATTAGATAATCTGGATAATATCAGACTTTCAGATGTCAATGGAGGATGCTCTACACATGAAGTACTCTGCAGAAGATATTCAGATGTAGCCTAACTAAAATTGCAATCCTGAAGTAGTTGTAGTTCCTGAAGTGCTTGTAAGTTAATTAACTTTTTTTTTTCAAAGTAATATGACACATTACTGTTAGTTTTATTTTGTAATTAAATTACGTAATTTTGCTCCATGTAGGCTATTTACTGTATTACTGCACTGCTATTTTCTGTACTCTAATTCAGTTCTAAGGTACTTGCACAATAGTGATCTAATGTTGCCTTTAATCTCAGGCAGGAGTCATGCTAGAGCTACCATCTTTACAAGATCAAAAAGTAACAGACCTGATGTTTGTTTGAACTTCAAATGTTGGGGTTCAGGCTCTAGGCCTACATCAACTTACTTAGTTGCGTGGGGGAAGAGACAACCCGTGCATGGTGTTGCAAAATGTCCTTTCCCCTCTCGGGTGGAGCTGATGTCTTTCTTAACAAGCAAGTTACGGCATAATAACACCAGAGCTTGGTTCCGCTGTGTCTTTCTTAAGAAGCAAGTTACGCCATAATAACACCAGTGCCTGGTTCCGCAATTACCCTCTTATTAGACTGGAAAGATATCTTACCAGAGTTGCTGACTTTTCTGAAAGTGTTGGAGGCAGTGCTAATAAAGGAGCATTGTCAGATCACCAAGTCTTTAAAGAAAATCAGAAATGTCCTTGTTGTTAGTAGATTTACTCAAAATGCAGACCGGTAAAATGTTTTTGTTTTTTTTGTCATTCAATCACAGATTGACAGAAGACTGGTCTTACTAAATGCTATTGAAACACATTGAAAATTATACTCTATGCTCAGAAATATTAGCTTTTTGACTCATGGTAAATTAGAAGAATTATGATACTGAAATTAGTCTCCTAAACTGTAAAAACCATTACAAAAGGACCAATGAGTTGAATCCACAATGCAAGTTTAGAGCCTGCTTGGATAATGTAGTATATGGAATTTTTCTATTTCTTTTTATTTGATGAGATGAGGGGAAATGAAATCATAGCCACCAATAAACTCATTGTTTCTCTTATAGGATCATGAGGCTAACAGTAGCCTAGTGCTTACAATCACCTTCTCTATTCTCTGGTTGGAGACAGTCTCAGCCAGCACTTGCAACAGCATTGGAGGATGGTTGCAACACATCAAAATACAATCCATTTCTGCTTAAATAAAATGATTTTTTTTAAATCAAAAATGTAAGTTATAGTAGCCTTAGTGTTATTTATTTATCAAATTATAGATTTGTCTAAATTAATTGAGTGCAGACCTCTCCGACCTCAAAGACATGTAGTGAAATTGCATGAAAGAGAAAAAAAGATGGGCTAAGCTTCAGGAAGAAAAAAAAATAGTAAACAAAAGTTAATAAAACGAAAGAACAAAATAAAGTGTATATAAAATCCTCTATGGGATTTAGATCTGCATTCAGAATGGACCCCCAAGACATGGTAAGCAGGAGGGAGGAGATGTGAAATTGTCTCAGCCAGGTGGCCTTGAGAGACAGGAAATGAGTATGAGGGATAGATTTGATGGGACAAGGAAATGATCACAGACCAAGCTCACCTGGGTCCCTGTAGGTACCTTCCCATTTATGGTACTGGCGCAGTAGAGAGCTGCGCCTCTTCTTATGACAAAAAACATGCAGCAGACATAATTCCATAGTGATTTGGTAAATTTATTAGATTAAAAATTCAGCACCTGATGCACACACAAGGGGTAATCATCATGGTTCCACTGTCTGGGACAAAGAGGCAGACTTTTCAAATACACTGCTGACGGACGACCAACTGATAGGTAAGGTCATCAGGACACAGGACAGTAACGTTTGAGACCCTACACTGTTAGACTTTTCTGTAATTTCTACAGTATTTTACTACATATCAAACAGTAAGATACTTTAAATTAGTTTTGTGGTAAATTACTGTAATTGCCATTGCATTCTGGGAATTTTTGGTTGACCGTTATGTTCATTTTTTGAATTTACAGTAAGCCACTGAGTTTCATTAGTTTTTAAAAGAAATTACAGTAAGGCACCACTTTTTAATGCTTTTTGGCACTCCTGTCTCTCCGTAGTTGGAAATCACAAAACTGTAGTAGCCTAGTGTAGAGTAGAGTTGCTTTGGCTGCAGCAGCAAGGAGCATTTTCGGGTAACCTTACATTACAAGGCATCTAAAATTCAAAATTCTGTCATATTACTGCTCACCGAAACCTAGTCTACCCGTGTATATTTCTATGTAGTCTATCTAAGTCAGTAGCCTAATGAAGTGCAGTGTGGCTAACGTTAGCGCCTGAGAGGCTGAAGTTTTCTCCACATCGGACTGTCAACTGTGCCCATATGAAAACTCATCGAATTGGAATAGCCTCCTGAAGACAAAGCACTTCTAAAATGGACAACTTTACAGATGTAAGTACCCAAATCATTTTAATTTAATTTCAACATTCAGCATTCGGAGCTGACATCCAATGTTAGTGTGGATACCCACATTAGCACTGGTAGCCTAATTATGTGGTAGCTACTGTATGTCAGTTGGTTTCTACAGTGTGTTTTAATACTGTGCTTTTTCATATTGCAGGGAATACACTTCTGAAGGCAAGAAACGTTGGTGCCTTTGTGAAAGATTCCTGAATATAAGACACTTCGACAGAATTTTACAGATGTAAGTACTTGTAGGCTACCAAAATAATTTTGAATTCAATTAGCCAGTAATAGCTAACATTAGCAGCTAACGTTAGCACCTTAGCAGGTAACTCTGCTGGCATTGGGTGAGACTGTGGTTGTTTTCTAGACGTTAATATGGTGTACTTTTTCATACTGCAGGTACCACATTGCTGACTGCAACAAAGTGGATGGACAGCGCTGAGAAGAAGGTGGCCCTTCTTTTGGAAAAGCCTTGAAAATATTCGTTTTGTACAAAATTAAAAAAATAAACATTGTGGTAACTTGAAAAACGTATTTGTCATTATTATTAAACTATGATTATAATAACACCAATAGGCTAGTAGTGGTAATATTGTAATAATATAATAAATTAATAAATAATAATAAATAAATCAATAATACATTTTAAAAGAGGTAAAAGGCTGAAAAGGGTTACAGTACTATACTGGTTTACTTTGAATTGTGCGGTATTGTTACTGTAAAATGAAATACAGTAGTATACTGGCTCTCTGAATTACAGTAACTCACTGGCAACAGTGTTGCCAGTGAGTTACTGTAAAAAACCTTAGAAAAGTCTAACAGTGTAGCTTCACCGTTCTTTAACTCTTGCACATGGAAAACATAATTACCTTTACAGCTTAACAACAGTTGGTTACTGAACTGGAAACTTCCTTCATGCCTTCCTAAATGGGTATTCATGCGAAGGCGAGCAGAGAAGCGCTTACAAATAAAGTTATGATAGCTGCAGACTGTATCAGATACATATACTGATGCAACCCACTGAATGTGTCTAAATGACAAAGAGGAAGAAATGGGTACTGGGGTATGAAATGATCTATCAGACGATTCTCGTCCTCTGAATACTTTGGAGACATTGAAGCTAAAACTCCAAGGATCTGCAGTGTAGGTCCTGGGCTGGAACTGCTCACTCTGTCTATTAGCACGTTCAGTGAGGACAGAGAAGTTGAGTGCATGGAACTGGAAGCCCAGTAGGATTCCATTGTGGAACAGCTCTTTGTTGCTGCTGTAGAGGCGGGAGGTGAAGGGCAGCTCATAGAGCTGTTCTGGGCTCATCATGGGGAAACGCACGTGACCCAGCAGAGCTGCCTGCTGCTCAGGGCTCACCGCCTCACCTTGCTCCAGCATCCAGGCATCCAGAGCAGCCAGCAGCCAGGCCTCGTCTGGCAGCACCAGGTCTGTGCGGACCAACAGACCCTTCAGGAGCTCCTCTGGGAGGCTCTTCCACTGGGCTGAAACCACCAGGGGCTCCATATTCCAGCCCAGGTAGCGCAAGACGTTCTCACGGAGCACATCATCACCTGATCGCACAGCATACCTGAACAGCACCACCTGTGTGCGGAAGGTGGTATCATCAGGCAGCAGGGGAACAAAGAGGCGTCCAATGTCTTCCATCAGATGTTTAGTGCCAAATTTAGAAGCAAGGTGATGGAGACACTGCATGGAGGAGGAGGTGACTGTGATGCTACGGGTATAAAGGTACCTGTTGGAAGCAATATCAGTAAGTTTTATGGCTGTTATGTTATGTATACAAACAACAAAAGTACCAGAATGAGCACTACTGAAATACTAGCCTGATAAGCCAGACTAGACCCTCGGGTAAAACGGCTAATAATCAGTGCAACTAACAAGCAATTCAAACAACGCTGAGCCCGCCCAGTGCTTGTGCAGATAAAACCCTGTGATTGGCTAAACATCACAATGTCTGAATACAACCTAGACCGTAAACAGCTCAGATAAACAACTCCGACACAATGGAGGTCTGAGTACAACCTACGGCTGATTGCGAGACGCACTCGCTGAGCAAATACAATTTACTACCGCTAGAGTGCGTCTAGAGTTCTGAGCCATTGAAATACAACTTTGTTTACTTATATGAGTAAAACAAAAATGATTGATGAGGAAATAGGACAAATAGTTGTGTGGTGAACAATCATACCGTATAAAATCCCTGACGTAAGGTTGGCAATTTGAACTGATTTCTACTTCACAGCTTGAGTTGCTAATGTCCAGTTTTACTGAAAAGAGCGACAGAACAAGGCGGTGAACAGAGATTCTCTCCTCAGTGTTGGTAGCTTTGGCCTGAGGTGTCTCCACATCCAGGGAATCCTCCAAAGTGTAGAAAAACACAAGGTTGAAATCACAACCCATGCCACTGTCAAACAGCTGCCCCAACTGGTCAGAAAGTCCTTCGCTGTGATCCAGAGGGTAGCTTTTGTTCAAAGCTGGATCTGTGAGGATAGGCACAATCAGAGCATTAATCACGTCATTTGAATATATAACAAGCTCCTAATCTAAACACAGTATCCTTACTGGTCTGATCATCCATAGTAAAAAAAAATGTTTTGTGTTATTATCATCATTCTCTTTTCGATGGACAAAATAAGTGAGATGGCTAATTTCTGACTGATGTTCAATATTCATGTGTCAAAAATACTTACCAACATCACACACCACCCCAGCATCCTCTGAATGGGAGCAGTCAGTCACTCCCCAGCCCTTAAAGGCACAGCTGCTCAGGGAGCTCTCAGTGCCTTTGCAGCCCAGATCATCCAGCCAGATACTCCCAGAACCTGATTTATACAAAACACACATTTTGCAGACCTAAGATTGTTAAAAAAAAAAACAGATTTTTCCAACATGCTTTGTCAACCGCCGAAAAGTTGTTCCAATGTTCATCATCCATTCAATATTCGAAATAAAAATGCACTGATTGTCCATTCTGCATGTAAGCATCCTCCCCAGATGCTATGGCATAGAAAATATGTTTTTCATCTCCACATCTCATCATTTCCCCCACAATTCAAGCAATTTTATGTCATATTGTACAGTAAACATATTTGTTTCTTCACCAAAAGACCAACTGATTTGAAACCAACACTGACACATTGTCAATGAGGCCTGTCACATACCACTAGGCCTTGATTTTAAACATTGATTTCTGGGATAGTTTTTTTGACAATACAAATCTATTTGCTCACTCACCAATCAACCTTATGCTACCAAACCATGTCACTTACATAGGGTTTTACACTGTAAACATACAGCAAGGCCTTGATTTACAAAAACAAACAATTGGGGGATATTTTTCAAAACTTATATACTGTAGGTTTGAAAAAAATGCAAAAATTCTAGTGAATCAAAAATTCATTTTCATTTTTGATTCACTGTAAAGTAGTGTTTGACCGATGTTTCTATAAAACTATACTGTAAAAATAAACATTATAAAAAATATGCCTCACAGGTTAGATTACACTTGTGAATGATGTGATGTCACATTTACGGTACCTTGTCTGAACTCCCCTCCGGGTGTTGCAGAAAGTGCTCCACGGAAACCCAGCTGTCTGCACACCACCCTCGCTTCCTCAATCC
>JAODXP020008989.1:0-12721 GCA_027497455.2 Sardinella longiceps
TGGTTGTGCATTTAATTTCAATTCACAGTTTAGAAATTGAATAATAATAATGTAGCAGGACTCAAACTGTAACTCCCTTTTTAATAGGGAGGAGGTCAAGGACTTTCTCCATGAAGTCTACTTTTTGCCTGATCACCCAGAGTTAAAAGATGTTCAAGATGTTCTCCAAGATTGTAGAGAGGTTGGTGATTTTTTTTTTGTTTTTCAGTGGAGTGGCGCTGTGAGGATAAGTTTTGAACACATTATGACTATTGCAGTCTTGTTGGCTTATGGGAATTAAAAGACCCCTGTTGCCATTAATCATATATCGTAATATTCCCTTTGCTGGAGTAGTGGGCTGGAGATATTCTGTATTCTGGGCTGACAAGTATTGAAGTGTATTTACCTGTTCAGTTTCCTGTTTTCCACATATGCCCCTGACACCAGGGATGGAATATGATTGTGGATACAGCAGCCATGGTTCAGTATTTACGTTTTAATAGATGTATTACTCAGAGTAAATATTTCTTTAGTATTGAACACAGAATCAAAATAAGTTTAGTCAAGTTTCAGGTCAGTCTATATTTTTACATCTGTATGTTTGTTAAATGTCAGAATAAAGGGACAATCTATTTTATAGAGATTTTTTGTTGAAAATGTTCATTGACTGATTGTCTGATGAGTCAAAAGTTTACGTACACTTTGAAAGAATGGATTTGAAATGATGGTTTAACCTCATACATTATTTGGCTTTGTTTTAATTCAATAGAACCGTATAGAGAGGGACAGGAAATGAGTGTGAGACAGAAATGTGTAAGGATTGTGAAATGACACAGTTCGATAAACCTAACACTTCATTTTGTTAATAGGATATTTTTTTCTACAGTCCTGGTTTATGCTGGTCAGTGGTAAAGGTTTTTGTTCTGTCCGATGTCACTCCTTTCAATCAATTGACTATAATGAAAGCGTGAGGAAGACTATAGAAGTAATTCAGCAAAATTGGATCAGTGGCTCAGTGATATCTCTATCTGAGAGTCTCAAATTGGCTATTAACAGGGACAGCAGAATTTCTTTTCTGTTAGAGAGGCTGAAAAGCAGACAATGATGGTGAAAAACAAAGGAGACATGTTTAGAAAGATGAAAAACATCTTGCGTTAGTTTTCTGGTAGTAACTGAAACTAGTGATTCTTTTGCAGCAATCCTCTAAGAGCACAGACCTACAGGCCTCACTCTCTTTAGCCATGCGGGCTATACAACACGAGAATGTGGCTGTGCGGACACATGCCCTTACCAGCCTGAAAGACATGCTCTTCAATAATCAAGTAAGCCCTTGTTGAATAGGCCTATTGTAAAATTATTATTATTATTATTATTATTATTATTATTATTATTATTATTAATTGTGATCTGTGATCATGAATAAGCAGTAATGAGGTGGTAGCATAATATTGTATAAGAAAAAATAGGAAAAAAATCCATGGGAAGAATTTGTCATCTGATGATGAATATCACAAATCATAAACTCTTTAGTTCGGGTCTATAAAGAGACTGTGGGAAAAGTGTAATTGGTGATGGTGTGTGTGTTTGTGACATGCTTGCTTGCGGCCTATTGATAGACAATAAAAGAAGCTTATGCCTATATGTTGTTATTTAATGCAACTTTGGTGGAAGGTGGAGTAATTTTAAGGCCAATTTTGTTGAAAGATAATACAACATCTACAAGATGTGCGCATGATTCACATGAGAATTGTGAGTGTAACCAATAATTTCTAATGGGGACCCACTGTATAATAGGGTTTCCAAAGTCCAATAGAGAATCATTAATACAGAATGTCTGGTAAGGTAAAGTAAGGTCCTAAAGGGAAAGCACAAAAGATCCAGTCAAATTTGTCCAAGATAACTCACAAAAGATCCAAGCAGGTAAAATCCAAAAAAAAAAAAAAATACAAATACAGATGTTCTTTGTTGAACTGGACTAACAATCAAGGTTTGTTATTTGAAATTAATTATTTAATCTTTTTGCTGAGATAGTGGTCTATCATTTGTTTTGTTTTTTTTCTGTTTTGTTTTTTATCTTCTTTTTCTTAGATTCTGCTTCCCCTACATCCCCATACTATTCAATTTTAACAGTTATGTTTGTTAATTATGAATAAATGGTGTTAAAATTGATGTTACAAAAGTTGGCTGGACAAATTGCCTTTGAGATGCATAGAACAGAATGGGTGCATATTGAAGTCTTATTCTATTGTGCTGTAGGAATGTCTTCTCAAGTATGTGTTGGACAGCGAAGTGGTGGAGCCAGTAATCTCCCAGTTGGTCACAGTGTTGCTAAATGGGTGCCAGGATACAAACCCAGAGGCCCGCCTGCTTTGTGGAGAGTGCCTTGGAGAGTTAGGAGCTATTGATCCTGGTCGTCTGGAGCTGTCAACTACAGATATCCAGGGCAAAGGCTCTACATTTGTGGTAAGGGTACTCTCTTGGCTTCTAAAGATTCTCTTTCCCATACAGTACGAAATATAGACTTGGCCCAATTCAATGAAAGATTTCTGGGGACAAATTTCAGAAAAACTTAGACCACCATCACAGGCGACATCCAGGCATTACTGCATAACTAAATCACCACTAAATTGATCTGTTTAAGTATAAATAAAATTGAGGGGCCTAGCTTAGGTTATACTATAAATATATTACTCTTACCCTTGGGTGTTCCCTGTGAGTCACTGTAGGGGTATTGGACTATTTCAAACACAGGTCAGCAGCTTTGCAAGTTTACATGTACAGTATATCCTATAAACATTTGAGTAACACCACCAGTAACCTTTAATCTTCTAGTTGGTGACATGGGCAACGAAACTTGGGCAATTTGGGCGATAAAATCAAGTTAAAGCAGAAGTTTGCCCAAAGTGATGTTAAGCTTTGTTTTCGGACATCTTACGATGAAATACGATGGTTAAGATTGACATTTTGACAAAAGCTTGTGTTCCAAGAATTTTCGCTGGTTGCTGTAGTGTCTTAACAGCAGCCTATGGCCAGTGGGACAATCCTTCCTAAAATGCATTAAACGTCTGTCTACAAAGATATGTAACTCACCTAGTGGTCTGTAGTGTTCACCGATATGCTGACGTAAATATCATTGCAAAATATGACTTCTAGCAGCTTCTAGCATTATTTTGGATTTCTTGTGAGTGACGTATTACTTCCCAGCAGTCAGTGGGGTTTAACTACAAGCTTCAATAAAACTTGCTAGAAGCTGCTAGAAGTCATTTGGGCAACCTACAGTATACTTTAAACTTCAGTTAACTTGATGTAATAAGCTATGATGCGGTTGGGCGACTACCAATCAGAAAGTCGATTTAACGGTGAGATGCCTGTAGAGAAGCAGGATCAAACGTTTGAATGCTAACGACATTTGCAACTTTGCTGTTTTGGTTGCTATGCTCGAGCGATATTTCTTGGGAGTCTTCGGCAACTCTTGGCAATTTACCACTTGTGGTCTGGACGTACAGTTAGGCCATCCTTAGAAATATGTTTGTTTGCTGTAATGAAAAAGAAAAAAAAATTGACGGTAGGTCAGTAGATATTTCTTTTTTAGTCAACAGTCAAAAAAAAAAAAAAAAATCACCTGGTCAGTCAGTGCTCATGCTCATATAGGTCGGTGAGTCCCCCCCCCACACACACACACCCTTCGATTCCTACTGCACAAAAACGTGGCTGACAACGGGCAAAATTTCACTGCATTACTTACACCCCAGTAACTACATGCATCTTCAAAATGTTACATGCTGAGTCTTTGAAATGAAGATAACGTCTTAGGCTAGTGTTTGAAGTGATTGCAAGAGATAACTGGAATCCTGCCTATAGCGGTTTATTCAACTCTAATTTGTAAATAGTATGTAGCAAGATTTTTTTTACCTGACTTTCTATAATTTTCGGATTTACATGTAGGGACACATTAGTGGCTATTATCTCTTACTTAATGCAGCGTTATAATGTCAATCTTTTTCATTAGAGTGGAGTGGAGGATCCAAACTTTGCATATGAGCTCCTCAATGAATTGACCAGAACTTTCTTGGCCTATGCTGATGACGTCCAGGCTCAGGATTCTGCAGCTTATGCCATGCAGGTATATTCTGATTTCCCACCTGTTTACATCTTGGCTAAAGCAATGTTATTGACACATTTATGACCATAGTGGTATTTAAAAATGTCCTTCACAGCACTGAGCTGAGCCAAGTATACCATTTTTGAAATGAGTTAAAGTATGTGATTATAGTGGAAAAGCTATATTTAGTTTTTAATTACTGTTTTTCTGCTTTCTATGAAGAAGTGTCAACACATGTTAGGAATTTCAGTTATTCAGATTTGTTGTACATAAGGGCTAAACAGAATAACAGAATATTGTCCATATGGTTTTCATTATAAATAAAACAGTAACTTTAAATACTTATTTTACACTTTAGTATCTCTCACTTCAATTCATCCTCCTCTTCACATACAAATGTAAAGATATCTATCCACGACAGCAGTCAGAACAAAAATAAATGCTTATTTGTGCGAAATAGTACAGGCCAAAAGTTTGGACACCTACTCACTTAATGCATTTCCTTTTGGATGTTTACACATATACATATATATAATGCGGTGCACTCTAAAAACTTGTCACAGGTACTGTATGTGTTGAGTAGTGAGTGCACCACAATATTTATAAATATGTACACACACACACACACACACACACACACACACACACACACACACACACACACACAAGTGTCAAAGTGTGCATTCAAGTGTGCATGTAGACACTTGCTAAAAGAGGACTTTAGAGGTATATGAATGCCATTGGACAAAATGCTACACAAAAATTAACAGCAACAGTTGATATTCAATCCAATTCAGTTTTGTTTGTAGAGTGCCAAAGACAACGTGTTTGTCTTGCGGGCGGCACTTTACAGACTGTATGAAGAAGTACAGAGCAAGGGACAAACTCCTTTCTTTTTGTAACACATAATGCATGTACTAGCTGAATTATGTGAATGTCATTCTTATGTTGTCATTTTAGGAGCTGTTGGGTATATTTGAATGTCGGGAAGGCCGAAGTGACACCTCGGGTCGAAGATTATGGAGACGTTTTCCAGAGCAGGTTCAGGAGATACTCGAGCCACATCTTAACAGCAGGTCTTTCAAATCTCCCAGTTGCTCTATGAGATTCAACAGCTTGTTCTTTACCATCTAACCCTGTGACCTAGTTGAACTAACTGACCTATGACATTTGATAATTGTCATGTGTTCATTAAAGGTACAAAAGTTCTCAGAAGGTTGTTAACTGGTCAAAACTGAAGAAACCCATATACCTCAGTAGCTGTGGCAGCAACTTTTCTGACTGGTCTGCAACATGGGCTGGTTATCTAATTAGTAAAGTGAGTATACTTTCTCTGTCCTTTTATACTTGGCAAGTTATTATTTTGATGCACTCCTTTTTGAGTTCAGTTTCAAGAAGTGGTCATCATGTCATGTATTGTGTTGCAGGTGAGGCATGAATTGGCAAGTAAAGTTTTTAACTGCTGCAGATTCATCATAAAGCATGACTACAAAGTGACCATTTACCTTCTCCCCCACATCCTTGTGTATGTGCTGCTGGGTTGTACAAAGGAGGAGAAGCAGGAGGTATGTGTACAGGCACATCTTGCATGTTTTTTTCTGTAATACAGTAGGCCAATGATGCACACATCAAGCAGATATTTGACAACTTACAATATCACTGACAACCACAATATCAAATGATGAACACTCCGACCCCTTGAAACATTGTTCCCACCATTGACACTGGGCAAAGGACCATCTACATCGGGCAAAGTCCAACATTTGTGTTTGGTGTAGGGCTAAACTCTCACATTGTTTTTAGGGCATACTTTCAGGTACTTTCTGTATGATGTTCAGATTGTCCAATGTGAATTGTCAACTTGATGCCCCTCTATTAAGGACCATTTTGGTTGGAGATTGTTAGCTTCGTTAGCTTGCTAATTAACCATCTTCATTCATCACCACTGTAAATATAGCTAAATATAGCTAACTTGAGCTTGCTAAACTGAGCTACTCAGACTTTTCATTGAAAGTAGTTCCACTTATGACACTAGCAGAGACAACTCATGATATTTCTGTCAGTTTTACTGGAATGAACAAATCATTAACAAAATTATTTTAGCCTGCACATCCTCCGAATATTTGGAAGTCCTGTCCCATCTTGTCTATTTGCCTGGTGCAGAGTGAAACAGTGAGATTTTAGTGCATTGTTGATTACGATGGCTAAAGGAGAAGTGTAAAGAATGTCAAGCCACTTAATGAACGATTCCCTGAAACCAAATCGCCCTAATGTAGAAAACAAAATATTCCAGTTTACCATGTCAAAAGCTTTTTCTTTGTGTAGAGTAGATATAATTTTCTTGTGAAGTTTATTAGAGATATATTATACAGTGGAATCCGCTTATAGTGGTCACGGATATAGTAATCAGCCGCTTATATAGATCAAAAGGCTTGGGACGGAATCATTTCTATACAAATGCTGTTTAAATAATTCGCTTATAGTAATCAAGAAATCCGCTTATAATGTTCATTTTTGGCCATTTTATGAACGTAAACGTGCAAAAATAATTTAAAAATTACAAATTACGGCTTTGTTCGCCTGCTCTGCCGCAGGAGAAAAGAAGGAACTTTTTGTCATCGGAAAAAGTCAGAACCCCCGCTGCTTCAAACACGTACGCACACTGCCTGTTCGTTACGCAGCCAATGCTAATGCTTGGATGACCGGGGCTCTCTTTGTGGAGTGGTTAAAGGACTGGGATCACAAACTGGGCCAAGAGAGGAAGCGTATTCTGCTGCTTGTGGACAACTGCTCCGCCCATAACATGAACAACTCAACACTCGCAGTTGTCGTCTATGTTGTTGTTGTTGTTCAATGAAAACAGCTTGTTTCAAAATCTATTTTCAGACATGTTTTTAAAAAAATGCACCGGCAGCATAGCAGAGCCGACGCACAGAATAAGTTACTGTACATAGGCCTACTGTAGGCTATTTGAGTTATGCCCGCGCACTGCGCAACACTGTGATGTGGTTATGCATTTGTTTCAAACTTTATTTTCAGTCTTGTCAAAAAAAAGCACTGGCTGCAGAGCCGACACACGGCACATAGCCTATAAATTACGTACCAGAGTTATGTCTGCGCACAGCGCAGTATGGACTGTTACATGTAGGCCTATAGGCCTATTAAATTTGAATGATACGGTACTGTAATAAAATTCCATAAATGTGGAAGCTACTGTATCTGTTTCATTTCATTGTTCTCATTGAATTCTGCATAAAAATAAGTGAAATAAAGGTAAATTCGGTTTTAGTAATCAACCGCTTATAGTGTTCAAATTGGCCCGGCCCAACGTGACCACTATAAGCGGATTCCACTGTATCACAGTCTGCAGGTTTTGGAGGAAGAAATTCTGTCTTTAATGAAACTTTGATCTGGATGGATAATGGATAGGAAGACCTCTTAAATTCTGTGTACTTATGGCGATTGTTTATTTTGTCAACATTGAGCAGGGATATTGGCCGGTAGCTGGATGGCAATATTGACTCCTTATTGGGTTCTTAGAGGAGTAAAACTGAAGCTGTTGTGGTACTAGCTGGCAGTCTTTCTATTTGTTAGGATTCATTAATCGTACTGATGAAAAGTGGAAACAAAAAGGACCAGAATTGCTTGTAAAACTCATAAAGGAAGTGGGGTTTTGCTTTATTTTTTACTGATAAGCTACTAAACCAGGACTGCAAGAGGGCTTGACACTGAATCACTGATGCAAAAATAAAATAAATCTACATCTTTTTACAGATAGACGAAAATCTGTCATGTACATCTCACTTTAAGTATGTCATGACACCTAAATATTTGTAGACTTGGTCTTGACTTGATTAATATCTGCATTATGAATCTTCATTCATCAAATGACATCTTTATGGGGGAAAAAGTTAAAAGACACTGGTTTGACAGACTGGTAGTACAGTCTGAGGTATATAGGGTAAAAACAGAGGGGAGCTGATACAATTCTGAGGGTTCCAACATTAGGTGTATTTGGAGTGAATAGTGTATTATTTTAGCCTGGGCGAAAGCGACTGTTGACTGTATCATACAGTCTGGCCCAACGCAATTGGAATAGGTTTCCGTTTGAATATGACGTATTCCCTCGCCTGGCTCTCACGCCTACAACTTTAGCTTTCAGTATTAACAGATCTCTCGCAAGTTTAGTGGCAATAAATCCTCAAGATCATGGATGCTAATGTCATGTACCAATTTTGTGAATGTAATTCGAAAATGGGGGAGAGAATAACTTACTCGTCCCTATCACTGACCTCAAAAAAGACTACAACATTTTGAGACATCGCTCTAAACTGTGTGCTGATTGTCTAAACCGTACAGTAACCGACGGAAAGGCGGGAAGGGGGGTTTATTCCAGACTACGTGCGGAGATAAATGTTTAGCGGTGGATGTAGGATACGTAGGATGGCATCGCCAGGCTAGTATTATTTACCTTACTGTATCTACAGTATGATGAGACCTGAACCTGGTTTGTGAGAAGAGAAGAATATCGATAAATGAAGTTGAAAATAATCTGTAACAGAGTCATTTTTGCTAAAAGTAAATCTGGTTAAATAGTGTTAAACACAGATTAGAAATTTGGTGTGTGGTACGTTTGGTATTGTGTTCTAGGTGACTGAAGAGATTATGGCAGTCCTCAAAGAGGATGACCAACGTTCAAGTGGGCTTCAAGAAACTACATCCAGTCTCAGCCAGCTGAGCACTCAGACTGTCTTTTCCATGTTGGACCACCTGACCTTGTGGGGCCGACATGTGTTGCAGAGCTTGAGAAGGAACAAACCCGCTGTCCAAACAAACCGTGAGCAGTCCACACCAGCCTTCTGTGCAATTGACATACATTTACATGTCTTACAAATTTGACATATTATCTTGACATATTAGTGTTTCAGTGGTAGCAGGGAGGTGGAAAATGACCTTGCTAGGTACTCTCAGCCTTTGTGCCTCCATAGATTTGTTCAAGGCAAGTCAGACAAATGGCAGGTTTCAGCTGTAGCTCCAACTGACTAAAAACACAATTACCCAGCAAGTAGGCTGAGAAATGGATGACCCAAGTCTAAGGGAGATGGATATTATTTGGATATTACAGGAGATAATTATATAGCAAAGCTGCTGCTGTTAATTTGACTGGCACAATGTTAAATTTAACACCACAAAAGTGTCTACATGTGCCCACACTAGGGCTGTCAAAATTGCTCAAAAATAATGTTGATGATAGTCGCTCTAGAAAAGACAGGATGTTGCAAGCCATTATGCTATAACACTGCATCATGTAGTAGTCTGTTGTTTCTTAATGGCAGTGAGCGTTTTCCGCACAAGGCAGAATGCGGATTTTCCACCTGTCCGCCCCAGGCGGAGAGAGTAAAAAAATTCAACTCAGCACGGAGAACCCGCGTACACATCACTCACATACTGGCTAGATTCCTTTCAGTCTCGACATAGAAAACGCAATATATTCTATTACTAATCCTGCTTTGACATCACAAGTCAAATTCCTGTGTACAGTGACTCCCACAGATCATTTATCAATACCAATTAGTTTCAGACAAAAAGACAAATTTTTGTTAAATCCTGCAAGTTGGGACTTAAATAATAAACTAAAGCTCATGTAGAGCCCACATTATATTGAATTGTTTATAACTATTGTTTTTGTATATGTTTGCATGCAATTTTATTAGGTCCAGAAAACAGTGATCATCAGAAAGTGTCTCACTTCCTCACTGAGATTCCACAAGATCTTTTGGCTAAAGCCTCCTTCCGATCCAAAGCATACACACGTGCAGTAATGCATTTTGAATCCTTCATAGTTCAAAACAAAGAAAACATCCAGGACCATCTTACATTTCTCCAGGTTGGTGCGGATTCTTTGATTCCAGTTGAGGAGAGGGTTTTTAAGTAGCTATAGTTAAAACCATGAGTAATGGCCATTTCATGGAACCAAATACACAAGGCATAAATTGTACAATATTGGCCTTTCTTTTTCCACAGACCCTGTATGCAGCTATGCATGAGCCAGATGGGGTGCGAGGCGTGAATGCTTTGCGGAAGGATGAGCCTTCTTTAAGAGAGCAGATTCTCGAGCATGAGAGTATTGGGTTGCTCCGTGAATCCACTGCATGCTATGACCGGGCGATTCAACTGGAATCAGACCAGGTAAGTGCCTACTTTGGTAGGTGTTCGCTCTCTATACACTTCACAATAGACATGTGGTAGTATACCTTTAGTAGACAAATAATAATGTAGATATCCAAAAAAGAGGAAAAAGCAGAGGCACTCCGAGATTTGAAGAAATATAAAAAAGCCTTTAATTTAACATGGCATTTTAAAAACACATGGGCCTACGCGTTGCGGCCATATTGGCCTTCATCAGGGCATAGACAAAGAAAGTGGCTCAATGGTTAAAATGGCACCCTTGGGTCACATCATGTGACCAGTATACAATAATTGACTGGCCGAATGATTAATACCAATAACTAATGAGAAAGAATAGACCATACATTTAAATAGGGGAGAGGGAGAAAGAGAGAGAGAGAAAAAACAAAAAACAATAATAAACTACAAAGTGTAGATATATTCTGTACAATAAAGGCACCAATATACATAGGCTCATATCAACATTATGTTCAAGTAATACAATAAAAAAATTACATGAAATAACGTGCAGAAGAAGTGGATGAATGGCCAAGTGAGCAATCTTATCCACGATAAGAAAAGTGTTCTTGTGTCTGCTTGTTTGCTGTTAACAAAAATGGTACAGCACTGTCATGTAAAATGTTACCAATATGGTAATGGCAGAGACAAACATGTCTACTTTTATAGATTACCAAAAGTTAAAGGCCAACACACTCAAGGTGTGCGATAATGTGTTGAATGAAAAGAGAGATGCAACAAAAAAAATGCTAGGAGATGACGTGAATTTTTCGTTATTCAAGCGCATACTGGAAAAGACAGTTGGCAGGCTGTACTGTTTCGCCTTTTGTCAGGGGACCATCGCCCATGCTGACATTTCTCCATTCTGACATTCCACCATTCCGACATGTCACCACTCCGATATACCTCTACTCTGACATCCTTCCAATACAACACCAATCATCCCGACATTTTTAATATCGCCATTCTGACATATCGCCATTCCAACAACCTACCCTAGGATGTTCTTATTTGGGACATGTTTGTTTTTGTAGAGAATTTAATAGATTTTTTCACTCGTTCTTTCCTGAAAGTCAGACATCCGCACACCAGCTGCAAGTGCAGAGCACTGTGCTTTCAACATTCTATTCCATTGTTTTCAATAGACTGCAACCGTGCACACCTGCACCGAACTCTGCAGTCGCCGGCTGTTGATTGCGATTGAATTAATGAATGGCTCCAACAAAATAGACTTCAATCGTAAATTTATGTGACAAGAGCAGTAGTAGTCTACTTTCAGCTTGTTTAATAGTTTGATTGAAAATCTCATCCAATCAACTCCTGAAAAGCCTATAGGTCTAAAAGTTCATAAGTGACCCTGTGCACGAACCTTAAGTGGTGCAGGTGCTGGTGAATCAAGTAAGTATCATCCAGGTGATAGAACAAAATCACTGCACACTGATCATTTATATTCAAGTTTTATTTGGAACGAACAACACGCTCTTGGCTTTGCACTCGTTCCATCCTCAGCACTCAGGAACACCTCCTAACACACTGCAACACACACACACAACACGCGCGCGCACACACACACACACACACACACACTGCATTTCCCTCTGTCATGGAGCTTTCATTTATTTATTTTAATCTCACATCCTAACACCAGTAATGGCAAGTAATCAGTAATGGCAAGCTGTAATTCGTCCTCCCATGCATGCTTAACATGACTGAGAGAGATGGGGTGAAATTAGCTTTAATCATTATTGTAAAGCTTGGAGACACTCTGAAAGGGATCAAGACTTAAGAAACTGTAAAATATCTTTAGTTTGGGCAGATGGGAAGGACTGGAAATATTTTTTGTGCACCGTAATTACCCGCGGTTAATACCTGCATTTTGCAAAATGAAAGCAGCTCTGACATAGTTACCGGACTCCAACTTTTTACATTCCCCTTACATCCTTTTCTTTCTTTCTTTCTTTCTTTCTTTCTTTCTTTCTTTCTTTCCCTTTAATTTTTTTTACTTTTTACATTAATTGCCCTGCCTTTCTGCTACCATCTTGAAATGTTGCAATAATCATAGTTACATTGCGTCCTGTAAGGACTTTTTATAGTAACATTTCAAGATGGCGGCTAGAGGAAGTTGTTGATTAGGTGGGTGAATGTGGAGTCTTCCTAAATATAGATTTTCTTAATTAACATTTGTGCTACAATGTTATCTATGGTCGTTCACATGTAGAGACCCTGATGTATAATTTAAATGAAGTATCAAGCAATGTTATAAAATGAATTCTTTGACAGTGTCTGCCCAATGGCATGGGTCTCGCCCATTGAAAGAACGAATAATGGAATAGCTTGAAGAAAATGTTTCAGAGGTAGTCGTTTCTGACTGAATGTTTGAGTCGTGCCCATGCAGATATGCAGCCTTCCATCGGAGTCCAACTTCATAATAGCAAATCATGTCAGATATATTGG
>JAODXP020008990.1:0-5000 GCA_027497455.2 Sardinella longiceps
TACTTCGTTCAGTTACGTATTGCTAAGGTTAAGAGCCTCTCATTGTCCGTTCTCTACAGCACCTGGTTAAGGTTCTTTTATGCTGGGTGCCTAGATTCATATCCACAGTGAAAACGATCTTCATCCACCTCAGCGATCATTTTTGAAATCGACCTCAGCAATCATTTTTGGAATTTCAGTTTCAGAATTTCAGTTTCAGAATCCTCCATTCTAATGTGAATGGAAGGGCTAACTGGATAAATATTACCTGTGTTGGTGTGAACATGCCCTTATCGGAACATATTGATGTGGGAAAATAGATTCCAATTTCTTTTAAAATCTTTGTAATGTGAGAGCATGGGGCTGTGGGAACATAGAGCCCAATTTCCCAAATTTCCCATGAAATGTGGGAACATAGGGTTGTGGGAACATAGGGCTGTGGGAACATAGAGCTGACCCCACCGTAGTCCTGCTCACCGTACAGATGCTGGTGGCGTTACGACCGATTCACACACAAACCTGTGCGTGAGCGGCGCGTAAGCGGTGCGGGCGCGGTTTTAGGGCGATTTCATTTAGAATACATGGTAACAAGTTAGGTCATTCAGACTGCACACGTGTTCTGCGCGGCTCCTGTCCGGTTTCTGAGCGGTGAACCGCGCAGCTCCCGCGCTGTTTTTTTGAAATAGAAATAAGTTCTATTTTTCCAAGCGTTTTCCAGCGCGGTAAGCGGGCCTTGCGCGGTGTCCATATATTTTGAATGCAGAGCTCGGGCAGCCGCTTCGTGCAGAACACCGCAGAGACAATTTCTTGTGTGAATGCTCATGCCCACAGACACCGCTCACGGACCGCTTACGGACCGCCCCGCTCCCGCACCGCGAATGCGCAGTTTGTGTGTGATTCGGGCCATAGTGTGTGACACAATTCATAGGTATACACACACACACACACACACACACACATACATCTATCCCAACCCCAAATGCGGACAAACCGTAGTCCTATTATTGCACCCAAGTCAGGTGTCATTCGCCTGTTTAGGGCCAATCCTCAATCACCTCAGTTTTGAGTGACTTAAGCATAAGAAATTATTAGCCATCCAGGGGGTCGTATTCTCAAAAAATCCTAAAAGTAGCTCCTAACAGGCAAATTCAGGAGAAACTAAGAAAAAGAAGAAAAAGGGTGTCAGCCATGTAAACTAAGAAAAAGAAAAAGGGTGTCAGCCATGTAAACTAAGAAAAAGAAGAAAAAGAGAAAGAAGAAAAAGGTGTGTCTGTCAACCATCTATTTGAGCATCTGTCATCAAGGAATAAATATGCAGCTTATAAGGAATGCAATAACACCACCAAGTATTTAGCAAAGGGCCTAGTCCTGAGCCTTGGGGTATGCCATATTTAACAAGGGGCCTAGCACTGAGCCTTGGGGTATGCCATATTTAACAAGGGGCCTAATACTGAGCCTTGGGGAACGTCATATTTACTTTTCAGTGAGGCTGCATTTCAATGGCCTCAAAGGGAGCTAAAGACACCATTTTAATGGTAATATTTCTTTAGGTTACAGCTTGGGAAAAATGACCATTGTGACGAACATTTCATCTATCAATTTTGACACAGAGTGAGAATGAATAGTATGCATATGTAAGCTTCTACTCTAACCTATTAGTATATTTAATAGTATGCATATGTAAGCTTCAACTCTAACCTATTAGTATATTTAATAGTATGCATATGTAAGCTTCAACTCTAACCTATTAGTATATTTAATAGTATGCATATGTACGCTATTAGTATATTTAATAGTATGCATATGTACGCTTCAACTCTAACCTATTAGTATATTTAATAGTATGCATATGTACGCTATTAGTATATTTAATAGTATGCATATGTACGCTTCAACTCTAACCTATTAGTATATTTAATAGTATGCGTATGTACGCTTCAACTCTAACCTATTAGTATATTTAATAGTATGCATATGTACGCTATTAGTATATTTAATAGTATGCATATGTACGCTTCAACTCTAACCTATTAGTATATTTAATAGTATGCATATGTAACCTATTAGTATATTTAATAGTATGCATATGTACGCTTCAACTCTAACCTATTAGTATATTTAATAGTATGCGTATGTACGCTTCAACTCTAACCTATTAGTATATTTAATAGTATGCGTATGTAACCTATTAGTATATTTAATAGTATGCATATGTACGCTTCAACTCTAACCTATTAGTATATTTTATGTACTGTATATTTTTTCACAAACTTTTTTTTATTGACAAGCTTTTGTGTGTGTGCTGAAACTCAATGTTTGTGTCTCTATCTCTGTGTCTGTGTTTCTCTGTGTGTAACTGTGTGTGTGCATCTCTCTCTCAGGTGCGTTGGTGGCCAAGTTCACACGTCCAGGTAAACGGTGTGATGGCCTGGTGTTCAGCCGCACGGCATGTGTGTGTGAGGTGGACGGGGAGATGTGTGTGTCGCTGCGTGTGTGTAACACCACCGGGCGGCCGCTGCAGGACGTGTGTGTGAGCGCCGTGCTGCTGGAGCGAGATGAACACACACACGGCATGAGACAGACTGTTCTAGAGTTCAGTGCCACTGGGGGGACGGGGTCACGCACACACACTTCCTGCCCTCTCTTCCTCTCACCTTTGACCTTTAGGCACCCTCTGACCCCCACCAGCCGTCTGGGACATGCCCTAAACTCCAGTAGCCAATCACACTTTGAGCTGGTGGTGTTTGTCTCCGCCTCCCAGGAGTTTGGCTCCACCCACCAGCAGAGGACCTCCTACCTGCCGCACGAGATCCTGGAGGGGAGGAGCTTCGCCATGGATGGCAAACACCGCTGCCATGACAACCACTGTTTCCAAACACTGCCCTGGACACGCCCCCAACCGCCACAGCCGACGCCCACTGAGCATGGGGAGCAGGCTGGAGGAGAGTGTGTGTGAGACACTGTGTGTGTGTGTGTGTGTGTGTGTGTGTGTGTAGGTAGGTGTGAGACAGTGTGAGACAGTGTGTGTGCGTGTGTGAGACAGAGTGTGTGTGTGGGTGTGTGTGACTGTGTGTGCGGGTGTGAGACAGAGTGTGTGTGTGGGTGTGTGTGACTGTGTGCGTGTGTGAGACAGAGTGTGTGTGTGTGTGTGTGTGACTGTGTGTGTGTGTGTGTGAGACAGAGTGTGTGTGTGTGTGGGGTGTGTGCGAGACAGTGTGGGTGTGAGTATGAGACAGTGTGTGTGGATATGAGAGAGTTGGTGTGTGTGTGACGGTGTGTGTGCGGGGGGGAGGGTAGGTGTGAGACAGTGTGGGTGTGAGTATGAGACAGTGTGTGTGTGTGTGTGTGTGTGGGGATGTGTGTGTGTGTGGGGATGTGTGAGACCGTGGGTGTGTATGAGACAGTGTGTGTGTGGGTAGGAGTGAGACAGTGTGTGTAGGTGGGTTAGTTGGTTTGTGAGATAGTGTCTGTGAGAGACCATGTGTGTGTGTGTGAGACAGTGTGTGTGTGAGACCATGTGTGTGTGTGTGAGACAGTGTCTGTGAGAGACCATGTGTGTGTGTGTGAGACAGTGTCTGTGAGAGACAGTGTCTGTGAGAGACCATGTGTGTGTGTGTGAGACAGTGTCTGTGAGAGACCATGTGTGTGTGTGTGAGACAGTGTCTGTGAGAGACCATGTGTGTGTGTGTGAGACAGTGTCTGTGAGAGACAGTGTCTGTGAGAGACCATGTGTGTGTGTGTGAGACAGTGTCTGTGAGAGACAGTGTCTGTGAGAGACCATGTGTGTGTGTGTGAGACAGTGTCTGTGAGAGACCATGTGTGTGTGTGTGAGACAGTGTCTGTGAGAGACAGTGTCTGTGAGAGACCATGTGTGTGTGTGTGAGACAGTGTCTGTGAGAGACAGTGTCTGTGAGAGACCATGTGTGTGTGTGAGACAGTGTCTGTGAGAGACCATGTGTGTGTGTGTGTGAGACAGAGTGTGTGTGAGACAGTGTCTGTGAGAGACCATGTGTGTGTGTGTGAGACAGTGTGTGTGTGAGACAGTGTCTGTGAGAGACCATGTGTGTGTGTGTGAGACAGTGTGTGTGTGAGACAGTGTCTGTGAGAGACCATGTGTGTGTGTGTGTGAGACAGTGTGTGTGTGAGACCATGTGTGTGTGTGTGGGTTTGTGAGAGGCAGTTTTATTTAACACAAAAGACAGGTGTGTCAGTATACAGCACAAGACAGGTGTGTCAGTATACAAAACAAGACAGGTGTGTTATTATACAAAACAAGACAGGTGTGTTATTATACAAAACAAGACAGGTGTACGTACCTATGTCTTCTTCAACAGGTGTATCAATGTTAGTACTTTAAAAAGTGTTTTTAACCGAATTGCACACTAGGGGGCGAGAACGAGTTTTCAAACCTATGAATTACAAAGACTACCATAACAAATCACACATGTGCTAACATGAATGCAGCTACGAAGCCGTTTAACACAAGTACATTTTATTGTGCATGTTTTTTTTCTTCACCAAGTATCAAAGTAGAGCAGCTTTCTCAAGCAGTCAGTGATGCATTTTGGAAACAGGAAATGAACCCCTGGTCTAATGCAGGGGGTATTAGGAAACCCTATCTCAAAGACTGACTTTTAGTCATTACTTGGGTGGCACGCAAATTCTGAATGAGCCATTTTAATCTAGATTAATCTAGATTCATTTCAAGATTTCAATCAGATTAATCTAGATTAAAAAAAATAATATATGTCCACCCTTATTAAAAATGAATGTAATCAAATAGGGCTTAAATTAAATATAGCCTACAGATTGTGCAAGATACTTAAATTAAATATTCTACTGTATTTGTGCCAGATACTTAAATTAAATACTGTAATTGTACCATATACTTAAATTAAAAATATTCTGCTATATACTAAAAGTGGGCTATCAAGAATATTGTAAAAGTGTGATTCTTAGAAAGTGAATTTGAAATGTGTTTTAAATGTGAAATTGTAAACGCTATATTTCTGTTCTATTGG
>JAODXP020008990.1:10000-12555 GCA_027497455.2 Sardinella longiceps
AAGTCAAGTCTCGAGCCTCCCAAGTCCATGTCAAGTCTCAAGGCTTCTCCCCAAGTCGAGCCTTTTTGAATCTTGGAAAAAAAATTCCCTTTGACAGGGTGAGGGTGGATATAATTGTGCACACAATCTGCTATTGACAAATCAGCTGTGATTTTAGACCTGAGAAAATTTAGAATGCAGTTGTATGCATGAGTTACATTGCACCTAAGAGGAAATATTGTGCTTATGCTTTCCCATAAGAAACATCAGAAAAACCAAAATAATGAAATGAACACTTCTGTGAAATGAACATTGTTCACGAGTCACAAGGCTCAAGTCCGAGTCAAGTCTCAAGTCATTGAGGGCAAGTCCAAGTCAAGTCTGAAGTCTCCAGAATGAGCGACTTAAGTCAAGTCCAAGTCCAAGTCTCGAGTCCAAGTCCCCATCACTGGTGTGTGTGTGTGTGTGTGCGCGCGCGGGGGAGGGGAGGTGGCTGGTGTGTGTGGGTATACAATGGAAAACTCAAGTGAAATTGATTTTATTGAAGTTCTGTTTGGGTTTCACGAATTAGGTAAACATGACCTCTATTATACATCTTGCTCACATTAAGATAAATCATGAGCATAATGGTGAACATAAGATAAGTCATGAGCATAATGGTGAACATTAAGATAAATCATGAGCATTATGGTGAACATAAGATAAATCATGATCATAATGGTGAACATAAGATAAATCATGATCATAATGGTGAACATAAGATAAATCATGATCATAATGGTGAACATAAGATAAATCATGAGCATAATGGTGAACATAAGATAAATCATGAGCATTATGGTGAACATAAGATAAATCATGAGCATAATGGTGAACATAAGATAAATCATGATCATAATGGTGAACACTAAGATAAATCATAGCATTATGGTGAACATAAGATAAATCATGATCATAATGGTGAACATCCTGAAGGCCGACAATTCACTTATGCTGGTATTCTCCCAGCCAAAAAAGTGCTTAGTTCCATGCATTTCGCTATGATGGATGAAATGCAGTAATGATCCAATGCATATCCCTTCCATCAGCTAATGATGCCCAACCAAGGTTATTGCAAAGCAGTGATGTGTGCCTAATGATCCAATGCATATCCCTTCCATCAGTTACTGATGCCCAACCAACCCCTTCCATCAGCTAATGATGCCCAACGTTATCATAAAGCAGTGATGTGTGCCTAATGATCCAATGCATGTCCGTTCGATCAGCTAATGATGCCCAACGTTATCGTAAAGGAAGCAGTGATGTGTGCTGTATCAGTCACCAGCAATAAAACGCAAAGCTGAATAATATACAACGTCCAAAGGTTTCAAAGTGGCGTGTGATGCATTTCCATAAATTACGTCTGCATAAGCTAACTTAGATCATGAAAACTCCCTCAATAATCCGTTTCTCCTGTCTTGGAAATTGACTGTTGCATCCGCCAAGGAGGTGATGTTTTCACCAGTGCTAGAACTATCCACCATTTGGAGTTTGTACTGCATCAGTGAGCCTTGCCTGGTCCTCTCTCTCTCTCTCTCTCTCTCTCTCTCTCTCTCTCTCTCTCTCACACACACACACAGACACACACACACACACACACACTTGTGTGGCCTGCACTCTCTGAGTGCTTTGTTTGCTCTCACATCCTGTTTTTCTACTCCATAGCTTTTGCATAATTTCCAGTTCGGCTTTCAGTTCCAGTTTCAACATTATTTACAAAAGCTGTCAGGTGTTAGCGCAAACCCATTTTAACGCGTCAATTCTTTTAACGTACGATTAACGCAGTTGACCATTGTCTAATATGGAACGTGAAGAAAATATTTCCCCCATTCCAACACATACTGACGTTTCAGTATGTATTGTGTTTGTGTTACTTGAAGTAGGCCTATTGCTAACTCATGTCTACACACGTACTCACACATGGGTGAAGATGTGTCTGCTCTGCTGTCTCTCTCTGCTACTCGAAGCCTGGAGTTTAGTATCTAATTTCGATAACAAATATTTTACCGATGCAATCGTTGATGTTAACTTGCATGTTTAATATTTAGGTTATTAATTGGCTAGAGGATTAATGTTGTCACTTTTGAAATGAATCCCCGGTATATCCAAGGAGGTTATATATAAACTGCAGACAACGACTAAGTCCCGCCCTCCATAGAACTGAATGGCTGAGGCTAGGCTAGTAAATAAGGCGAATTGACAGTCAACGCCATTGTATTCATGACAGTACACTTTTTTTCACAAGCTCCTCAAGAAATAAGCAAAGAGTAACCAGAGATCATGGAACAGGCAGTACACCTAACCATGTGTGTGTGTGTGTGTGTGTGTGTGTGTGTGTGTGTGTGTGTGTGTGCAGGTCTCAGGCTGGTGTGTTTTTAAAGGCTGTATACAGGCAGTACACCGAACTGTGTGTGTGTGTGTGTGTGTGTGCGCGCAAGTCACAGGGTGGTGTGTTTTTAAAGGCTGTATACAAGGCAGTGTAGAGAACGGACAATGAGAGAGGCTCTTAACCTTAGCAATACGTAACTGAACGAAGT
>JAODXP020008991.1:0-12755 GCA_027497455.2 Sardinella longiceps
GTCAAAAACATTTAAATTGTTATTTTTAAATATCTATCCCATATATGTATCTATGAGAATTTTTTCATTGAGATCTGAAGAGGGTTTGTATCAGCCCCTATGGAAATCCGCATGAGTCTTACAGAAACTGACTCTTAATACCTGTGGATCTATTCATCTTAGAGTGACCATTTTTTGGAGATTGTTTAACCCGTTACGTGAGATACTTCCTGTAAAATATGGGTCCTCTATCTCCAAAACTTGGGTCTTGACAACTCTTCAAAGTTGGCATTTCATATTGCCAAGCCATACTTTGGTAGAAGTTTGAGTGCCTATATCACGAGCTGCCTATATCCTATATCACGAGTGAGATGGTTTTCCAGATATTGCTGTTTAAAAATGGCCTTAGATTATGGTGACCAAAAAGCATATAATTTGAAATATTTTTTATAAAAAAAACTATTGACCGTCTGAAGCTAATATTTTGGATCCTTACTATTAAAAATGCTATCTTTTTACTAGAATTTTTTCAGAAAATTCTGAGATGGTCAAGCAGGAGGCATTGGGTGAAATGACATGAAATGACCCGTTTATCAGAATTCAGAACAATCACATTTTTCAGTTTGTGTAAGCTAGCCTGCATCTTTTCCATGTTTTAAGATATCAAATCCTGTTTTGGCTTGTATGAAGTACAAAGCTTATTAGATGGCTTTTATATTTTTGCATTAAAATTAAGCTTTTTTTTTCAGCCAAGTAATTGCCACACAAAAGTTATTTATTGTATTCAAACAGTACAGCTCATGGCTTGCTGTGGAACTACTTCATTTGTAGCTTCTCAATATATAAAGAGTGCTAGCTCCCTGACAATGGCTTCACATTAGGTATACCACAGTTTTACTAATGCTTAAATACAGTCTACTCAGTGCAATCAATCAAGCCCAATATGATTAAGGTTATGGTGATGAATATGATGAAGCGGAAGATGATAACATGCAACAACCACTCCCTCCTTCTTTGCTTTAAAGCAGCACTTTGCATTATATAAGATGTATTTTAAATATAATATTTTGTTCTGGTTTACAGATGAACTTGGATGGAATGTAGTCATATGAAGGGTTGATAACTAAAACCATAATTGCCATCAGCCATCCATGATGTGCATTCTGCAGTTCTAGATGGTAAACAACCTCAAGATTATCAGGACTCAGTAGGAAGGCGCACGCGCAGGCAGGATGGCAGGCTGAACAGGAGTATTTAATAACACAACTTAAAGACAAAGAAAGCCGTACCACGGCAAGGCTAGCAGGGGCAAGTCAGCTCAAACACAAACACGCTTCACAGCAGGCTAAGTAGCCGAGTATAAATTAAACCAAAAAGGCTTCACAGTAGAAACAGGAAACATAAATGCAGTTCAGTCAAAAATGGCTTCACACAATAATAAAGCCTAACTTAGTTCAGCCAGATCAGTTCAGTCCAACATATATCACACAGTATCAAGCATAAACTCAGTGCATACAATAGCATTCAAACAGGAGAGAGTATACGTTCAGAAATAATACAACAATAAGGATGCTCAGTTCATTCATTCAATGACATCACATAGGCTACGAAAGGCAGAAGTCCAGAAGGGCAAACACGCAAAAGTTTAGTTCAAGGGAAGCCACAATCGAGCACAGTCTTAAGGCAGCGCAGGTTACGAGAATTAACGAGTCCGACTAGTCCTCTTCAAATGCAACACAGTTCAAAATCCACAACAGAACGTCTTCCAGTAATCCAAAAGAGTCAGTAAAGGTAGCAACACAATAACAGTCCGAGAAAGGAAGTAGAGGGCTCACAAAGTCCTGCGAGTTCGTCAGTAACGTTAACAAGGCAAGGCGAGATCCAGTCAGAACACACAACGTAGGAGCATAACGATCCCAGCGGGAAATACAAAGAGCAAAGAAGGCACGAGAGAGAGTAACGAGCAGTACTGAGAGCAAAGAGAAAACAAACGAGTTCAAACCAGAACGTACTCACGTTAACTCATGTCGGAGCACGGAGCGAAGACAGGGGATGCTTTAAATAGCTGCTAACAAACTAGCTTAGTGGCATCAAAACACCTGAGATAGAGGAAGAGGCAGAAGTGCGATCACAGGCGATCGCACACCCCATGAAGGCGCTATCGCCTCCTATAGTTACGGCGTCCAGCGCCGACAGAGGTGACAGGACCCCCCCTCGAGGGCTGGCTCCCGACAGCCCAGAGCGAGAGGCCTTGAAGACCCGGATAAGGGACTTATCCACAATGTTCCCGGCCGGGACCCAGCTCCGCTCATCCGGTCCATAACCTTCCCAGTCACTGGCGATCGCACACCCCATGAAGGCGCTATCGCCTCCTATAGTTACGGTGTCCAGCGCCGACAGACGTGACAAAGATAAAAGAAAACCTATAATAGTTGCAATATGGCATTGTTCACTGCATAGCTATAACCACCTACTGTACCATCATCAAACACATCAAAATAGTGCTGCTTAAATTTTTTTTTAAAAATCGCAACTTTCTGCAACTTTTCCTGGCACCCGCAATTTTCTCGTAGTAAAATGCCTAAAATCAGTGCAACTTCTGCCGTAACTTTTCAGAAAACCTACCGCGAAATCAAGCATTTTTGACCGCAATAATCACAAAAAAGGCCAGCGAAATCCTGGGGGGACTGATTGTTCCCTGACAGAAGGAGCTTCTAAGTACTTCTCCTCCTCAATGGACACCACCTGGCTAGTTTCTTTCTCCATAGCGCTAGCAACTGTCTCTGCCACCGCAGGTGAAGTCTTGGCCTCATGTTCGGCCTGGCAAAAGTACCTTGTGCACAGCTAGATGTGACAGACAGTCTCCTCTGCTGCGCCTCTAATCTTTCTCTCCTTTGACAAGCACCAGATTTTAACTTCCTTATCATATTTGCTACTCATCCAAACGTTGCTGCCGCTGCGGCTTTGAACCATAGCATTAAAGGTTATTTGGGGTTACGTCTGGTTACTGTCTGGAGGGAAATGACCCATTTTATAAACAAAATTACAAAAACTTAGCCTACACAGCCAGGGGCGGTCCTACCCTCTTTGGTGCCCTGGGCGAACACCTTATCTATTTGGTGCCCTGGGCGAACACCTTATCTTATAATGACACAGCACACCTTATCGTATTACCAGGGTGCGATTTGTGAAAAAAACAGAGGGGGGATGTTTCTGAAACGGTATTGCGTTGGTGACGTCATTACTAGAAACGGCCGGTTCTTGCTTATTCATTCCTTACAACAATCATGCCATTAGTAGGCCTATCTATTCTAGGCTACAGCGCAGTGTAAGATGCCTCTGAAGTAGGCTACTGCAATTCATGTGACTGCTGCTGCTGCGTGTAGAGCGCAATCCTGACAAATGACATTTTTCACAAAACTTAGAAACTCTCTCGTTCAGACCCTCCTGCTGCTTGCGGTGTGTTAAATATTTAAATAAAATGCTGCAGATTACATTGTGTAATGTAGCCGATAATAGCCAAATTACTTTGATAGCTCAGAGATATGTTGACCCAACCCAAGACATTCGTTGGATCCGACGGTACGCGCGGAAGTGCGCTGGAAACGTTAACCTATTTTTTTTATTTTTTTTTCCAACTGTGAGGAAAGCCAGGGCATTGAGCATAAAAAATAGCCAATGCAACTTGCTACTTAATGTATTGTTTGAGCATTTTGCCTAGATTATGCCATTTATTGGTCATTTTCTACAACTGGCTGATTTACCTAAAAAGTGTTCTCGTCCCCGCGATTAGGATATTTTGCCTGATACGTTGACATTACACACATTTCATATCAAACTTAAATTGTGCCTTTGCCAAACAGTTCGTTTTCCTTTGCACAAAGTTGCTCAAACAATGTGATAACATTATGAAGTTTCCTTTCGTTTTCCTTCTCGTCTATAGCTTTAGTCTTTCCAGTGAGAAAAAAAAAACACCTGCGCTTATAGGATAAAGTTCAAGGCAAAGTGAGCCAGGAGTTGTCACGCACACAATTCAGGACACAGGACGCAATTTTTTTTAATTTTATAATTCGCTGCACACTAGATGTTTGTTAGTCGCATTGCTTGCATACTGTCACGAGATATCAAGGGGGGATAAATGTTATCCCCACCGGAGATAAAATTATTCAAGCAGAGGCAGGGATACCAAAACCAGAGGTTAGGAAATCCGACCCATCCCCCCATCAAATCGCACCCTGCGTATTACCATGGCCTAGAACAAGAGGATAAAAATAACAAAACAAAGTTAAACAGACATTGCTGCTAATTTCCATTTTTTTGTATTTTTTGCAAAACTCTTCTGGTACTTATGGTAGCTATTAGTTAGCTACTATATTAGCTACTATATGCATGTCTAGCTTCTACAGCAAAGGAGAAGATCTGAACCTCAAACTCCTCCCCTTTCTTGTGGTCTTTGGTATTTTTTGCCCTCAACGGTGCCTTCCAGGCAGCGCTGCCTTTAAGGCACTACTCCCCTTAGTTTAGGGTTAGGATGAGGGTTGAGGGGGTTAGGGTTAGGAATAGGGTTAAGGTGGTGCCTTTTAGGCAGTGCTGCCTGGAAGGTGCCGTTGGGGGCAAAAAACACCATTGAGCCTTTCTTGTGTGTGAGACTTCAGCACTGAAGTCTGAAAGCAGGCAAACCTTAAGGGATTTGGGTTGTTCATTTTCTACAAATGGGTGATAGAAAACTCTTCTGTTCAAATTATAGGTCTATATCATAATGTGTAGTGATTGTTTTGGTTTAGTTTTATTTTTTGAGCTCTTGATTATTAGATGGAACTCCAGCAGCCAAGTTTATAACACCAGATAGATATTTAAAAATGGGGGGCGATCTTTACACTGAAATTGAACGCCCTCATTCTCAAGCAAGTACATTACAAGTGGCACCAATGCATGCGTCTGGATGTCTACTTTAATTTGATACCAAATACTTCTATTTTAGGCGGAGATATACCAGTACCAAAGCTTCCAAAAGACAATGAAGCAAAACCGGATCACCCGCGATTGTAATTTTCGGCGCTCGCGTGCGCAATAATAATTAAAAAAAAAACTTCGGAGTGCCCGTGATGCCGCCCTCCAGACCATGGCGCCCTGGGCGACCGCCCATATTGCCCATGCCAGAAACTGCTCCTGTACACAGCCTATGTAAAATATTTTATTGAATCATTAGTTACTGAACTATTCCGAGTGGATTTGTATATAGTTAACAAATTGTAAGCCATTCTAAAAGGCATTCATATGGAATGTGATTAGTTATTAGATCAGTTATTTTTGGAACTACTTCCAAAATAGCCAGTTATACGAGAATAATGGCCACCTATCAGCCAATCAGAGAAGAGAATTGTGTTCTGAACGGAGATAACAAATTTTATTTTTGTTTTGGACTTTAATTCATTGGTTGCATTCAGGTTGTGAAAGTCATTTACAAGCAATACAGTAATTTCCAGAGTATATTATAATCTGTAGCATCTATAAACCTCAGGTTATTGATTTATGCAAACTAAAAAAAAACATATATTAACCACAGGTAGCTAAAGCTATTACCTATTGAATCACAATCAGATGAGGAGTTTATGACGAAGTATAATGATGGAAAGAAATATATTTGCATGAATAGCCCCAGACCCGGCGCCAGACGCAAATTGGTGGGTGGGCACTGTGTTACTTGAGGGGGCACCATTTTTTTTATATATTACATGGCAAGGAGATACTCTTTTCTCACATTCACATAGGAGAGTTTGGGTTTGAAGGTAGAGGACATCATGCATTAATTAGGCTTACGCGCTTGTTGCACTCTACTTTTGCATTACCATTTAATTACCTCACTCACGTCAGATGATCCGCTACGTAACTTTTGTAAGGCACTTCCACGCAACGATCTGATGTTGAAGCCCTTCAGAGCGATTTCAAGCCCAATATTCTCTAACCGGACCAATCAGGGCTGCTGCCTGCTGTAGAGGGTGTGACGTAGCGAAGAAGCAACTGTTTTGAATCCAACCAATCCAACAAACGTAACCAGCGTCATCAGTTGGTTTCGATGTGGTTGGCTGAATTGTACGTCAATTAAATCCAGTTAGATTCAAGGATTTCTGGCTCCTGAAATAAATTGTCTATCGGTGACCATCAGATGTACACGCGTTAGCGCTACATCTGACGTGAGTGAGGTAACCATTTAATGCCCTTGTTTTGAAACATAGGCAAGCCAATATTTCACAAACCCAGGAAAATTTGACTGTGACATTGTAGGCTTGGATTCACAAGATTATGAATGAAGCATGCTTATTTCGAAGGAATTACTGGTTTAGACTTCACCAATAGCCCTCACCCATGTATGAACCTCATAGAAAATTAAAGTTTGTAAAATGTACTCCAGGAAATTATTTTGTACCCTGCCTTTAAAACATTAAACATTTAAGCACAGCTGATGATGATTACAGTAAAATGCTGTATTAGACTGAAAACAAGGGTAGACCATGCTGATTTCGGGCATGCAAATATTCACAACTGTGTACTTTAAAAACATTCAATAGGTTGTCAACATCGAATGACACTTCAGACATCATAAGTTATTAGGGTGAACTCAACTGTACAGAAATGTTATGTTTCTGAAGACAGCAATTTACCTGCTCTGCAGCTGTCTCTTGCTGCATGAAATGTCTGAGTAAAAGAGAAGGTATTGATTTTTTTGTTGTTGTTTACATTCGTAGGGATTAGATGGCATGCAGATTGTAATCACAATTTTCAAAAAGTCACTATTTCAATGGCCAAGACCTGCTTCAGTATCCCTCAGAGATCCCTCAGGGTATTAAGCTTACCCCCACTCCACAGTCCTCCAGGCAGTTTCCATCACTGGAACGCAAAACAAATCATGAATATAACGTTGACTAACGTTATAGTGGATATACAGTAGGGCAGCAAACACCCAACTTTCTAACTCTAGGGGAGATAGCAAAGGACGTATTTCCCTAAAATACTGTTGTGTTCATTTAAACCTGGCTCGGATATTTGTGCCGGTCATCAAGTTTGTCTGGAAAAACAGTTGCAAAATGTTTGCTGATGTTAAATCTTACCATTAGGCTCTTGTGGCAGCATCTGAAATAAAGAGACAATGATATCAAGGATCTTTTAAATGTACAAATCATGTGGAATTTTGAAATGAAGAAAAATTGTATTTCATTGTTTCTTTAATGCCAACTAATTCAGACTGTACAAAAACATTATGGTTATTTTAAGAACATTTTCTATAAACCTTGGATGTACATTCGCTAGAGCATAACAAGTAAATCAAAATGGTTAACGTGTTTTCGCTTAAAAAGTAAATAAATAAAATTTTGTATCATGTGCCTCTTCACACCAGTAAAAAGCATTCACATCAGGAAAGTTATTGTGCTGTGGTCCTGACCAATATATAATATATATGCATCTTTCTTTCCTTTTTTTGCACATTTTTGCAAGTGGAGCAGAATTTTTCACTAAAACCACACAGTAAAATTTGGAATTTTACTGTGAGAGAGAGCCTGCAGCATGTGAGTGTGAATTTAGTTAGTTACGAAGTTACTGTTGCATAATTGCACAACTAACTACTTGTAGTACACCTGGGCACTGAGCCTACAGAACGATGACCAAAATTCACTTCACCTGAAATCATTTCCCGACACAATCTGATAACATCAGATATTATTGTAGTTATTGTCCCTGATTCAAAGATTAAAGTGATTATTCAGCATCATTCAATCATAGACTTGACTTTTGCTGGTCTAGACAGTGAGGAGAATCAAAGACTTTGGAACAACATTGAGCGAATGCAAATGAGCAGTTTACAGTGAATCGACCGCAAAACTACTTTCAGTTTCGAGGCATTTTGTAAACTGCTCTTTTTGTTGCAGCCCTGAGTCATGTCGTATCATTCAGTAAAAAGAGGGTCGTAACAAATTTGCATGTGTTTGGTCTATGTTGTTCCAATTTCTTTCATTCCCCTCACTAACTACAACAGTTAGCATGCTTATATAAAAGGGCTATGATTGAATGACCGAATTATTCTGAGTTACACTAAGTTATTATGCCTACCCGGTGACTCCCTCTCCAATTAGAACATTGTGATTGGCTACACACCATGATATCCAGGGTGCGATTTGGTGGGGGGATGGGTCGGATTTCCTAACCTCTGGTTTTGGTATCCCTGCCTCTGCTTGAATAATTTTATCTCCGGTGGGGATAACATTTATCCCCCTTGATATCTCGTGACAGTAGGCCTATGCAAGAAATGCGACTAACAAACATCTAGTGTGCAGCGAATTATAAAATTAAAGAAATTGCGTCCTGTGTCCTGAATTGTGTGCGTGACAACTCCTGGCTCACTTTGCCTCGAACTTTATCGCAGGTGTTTTTTTTTCTCACTGGAAAGACTAAAGCTATAGCCGAGAAGGAAAACGAAAGGAAACTTCATAATGTTATCACATTGTTTGAACAACTTTGTGCAAAGGAAAACTAACTGTTTGGCAAAGGCACAATTTAAGTTTGATATGAAATGCGTGTAATGTCAACGTATAAGGTAAAATATCCGAATCGCGGGGATGAGAACACTTTAGGTAAATCAGCCAGTTGTAGAAAATGACCAATAAATGGCATAATCTAGGCAAAATGCTCAAACAATACATTAAGTAGGAAGGCCTAGTTGGTCCTATTTGCATTGGCTATTTTTTATGCTCAATGCCCTGGCTTTCCTCACAGTTGCAAAAAAAATAAAATAAATAAATAAATAGGTTAACGTTTCCAGCGCACTTCCGCGCGTACCGTCGGATCCAACGAATGTCTTGGGTTGGGTCAACATATCTCTGAGCTATCAAAGTAATTTGGCTATTATCGGCTACATTAAACAATGTAATCTGCAGCACTTTATTTAAATATTTAACACACCGCAAGCAGCAGGAGGGTCTGAACGAGAGAGTTTCTAAGTTTTGTGAAAAATGTGTCAGGATTGCACTCTACAGGACCTTCATTTGTCAGGATTGCACTCTACACGCAGCAGGAACTGTGGTAGCCTACTTCAGAGGCATCTGGTAGACACTGCGCTGTAGAATAGCTAGGCCTACTAATGGCATGATTGTTTTAAGGAATGAAAAAGCAGAATATTTATTCATTTATTTATTTATTTTTTTATTTTTTTTTTTTGGGGGGGGGGGGGGGGCGTTTCTAGTAATGACGTCACCAACGCAATACCGTTTCAGAAACATCCCCCCCTCTGTTTTTTTTCACAAATCGCACCCTGATGATATCTGAATACAACTTAGAGTGTTGTGATTGGATAGACACCTCCGATGTCTGAGTAATACCTACGGCTTATAGACGAATCCGAGGAAACTACCGGAAGTAAGCAGGCACCATTGTTGAGCTACCTAGATCGCCAATCTGTCCATAAGAATAACGTGATAGCACACCATAAAATGCCATAATTTACGAGATTCATTACTACCTTTATAATGTCGGAGTATTCCATGGTCTTTGCTGTTAGTTGTCATTGACTGTATATTGTCAAAATGTTTTGTTTACAGTCCAACAATGGCGTCGGCACAAGATGGCAGCCTACACAAAACGCTCGTCGGATTCGTCCATAGCTAGGTATTCGCTGAGCAAATTTAATTCCCTACCGCTAGATCTAGAGTTCTAGGCTATATAATATATAATATATGACAAATTATTAAGTTATTGTATCCACACACTGTAGTGGTTTTAATGAAATGATATAGACACTGTATATAAAGAATTTGGGTAACACTTTGCGGTAAGGGTACATGAATTATCATGAATTCATGCATGAAATCATTCATGATAACTCATTAGACTTTCAGAGATGAAGTAATGCATGAATCATGAATTTATCATGAATTAACATGAATTCATTGTTTGTCATTAATGACCTACTGCTGAAATAGCACATGATCTTAAGTATTAGTTACTCTGGGTACATCATCATGAGTCATGATTAATTAGCATGAGTCATGATTATTAGCATGATCATGATGAATTCATCATGTTTGTGCCCCCTCAACTAAAGTGTTGACATGGTTAAATTGGTAAAATGTAGTTGACGTATGGCGTATGACTAGGCCAAAGTAGGCTAAATAAGTACTTTTATTATATCAAATTATTATTTTGAACAAAAACATCATGATCATGTGTAATTAGTCATGACTCATGATGATGTACCCAGAGTAATTAATGCTTAAGATCATCTGCTATTTCAGCAGGAGGTCATTAATGATAAACAATGAATTCATGCTAATACCTGATGAGTCATTAGATATTCAGAGATGAAGTAATGCATGAATGACAAATGAATCATGAATGAAATCATGCATGAATTCATGATAATTCATGTACCCTTACCGCAAAGTGTTACCAGAATTGGTGGTTAATTTGTGGTCTGAGAAGTAGGTTTGTATCTGTAATATACTCTAACTGAAATATGACGTGGAATATGATATGCATACATTTAGCATATACTGTAGGCCTATGTCAATATGTGTAAAAATGGGATTTTGTGTGACCATTTCTGCTCCACTGGAACATATTAGACATTTAATGAAGGTTTGTCAGCAGAGTGGAGCTTCAATACAGTGTCATTGGCGAAGTTGAGGATGTGTTTCAGTGCTGACAGCAGCAGATCGTCCACTTCATCAATCAGCTCCGTCTCCTCATGGTAGTTCCTCACTGGGTAGATATAGTTCATGGTAAAACCTAGTTTCCTGCTGCACTGCTGCATCTAAACGCACACACACACACACACACACACACACACACACACACACACACACACACACACACACACACACACACACACACACACACAATTACCAATTACACACACACAATTACCAAACACACACACACACACACACACACACACACACACACAATTACCAATTGCACACACAAATAAAATATTTGTAGCAAGTTTGCATTAAACATGTGGTTAAACAGTGTAGTTTGCCATCATGATGGCAAAGTTGTTGCAACAATCTGGCAACAATGAAAAGTTGCCACTAGGGGGCGTTGGAATTTTTGGGAGTCTTACATCTTAAAGGAGCTGTGTGAGAGAAATATATTCCAAATTATCTTAAAATGGCCTTGATAAGTCACCAGACATGAAGGAATCATGTTTATTTTAAACACTGATATCACTGACAGTTGTAGTCCAGCCAGAATATTTGCATTTGAAAAGCTAAGTTGCAGCCCACAAATAATGCTTATGTTGTCATTTTAAGTGGTGTTTGTGTTGATTCATTGTCAAGGCCCCATTATTCTTCCGAAATACATCATGACAAAGTGAGAAATAAAACAAGGATATGTTTAGGAGGTTCTTCTGAAAAATGGAGACAGCAAAATATTTTGAATATGATTGTAGTAGCAATTTTGGCCACAATCCTACACATTGCTCCTAATTTTATTATTTCATCTGTTGGTCTACCCTTGTTTTCAGTCTAAAAGAGTGCTTAGCTCCATGTCTTTTAGCAATTTGTTGGACTTTGCACCAGGGAGAATTCTCGCTGTATGCAGCATTCACACATTCTGTACAGGCATGTTCAAAAACTTTGTTGTTCCCTGGTAAAATAATAGAGTGCTTTTGAAAGTAATATGAAAATGCCTCAAAACGAAAATGTCCTGTTAATATAAGCAGTGCAGAGGACACACACACACACACACACACACACACACACACACACACAAACTGACCTTCTCTTTGATATTCTTGCTGTGACAGACTTTTGTTAAGTCCTTGGATACCTCAGGACATGTGCTACACACTTTTGTCATTACTGCCACCACAGGAATCCCTGCAATAATAGACATATATACACACACACACACACGCACACAGACAAACATGCATAAGCACAGTTTTGTCACAATGTGTAATTTCCTTGGAATTCATACAGTTTTGAATATTACAGGCTCACATATGGCCCCATATGGTAGAATGTCACAAAACAAAACAGCTGTTTGCCCCTAACACAAGGCAATGTATGCACAGCAATGCTTATTTTAGTACATGTTGGTCAACATGGTTGTTTCCTCCATTTCTGCTCATTTGCCCCCACCCCAATACGCATGATCAGCATTTTATTACAATAAACAATAATCAACCATCAACAGTATGTCCAACTCACCTAGATTACCAGCTTTTTTGCGGACGTTATACATCTTATCGATGAGAGATTGTTTTAGCTGGGAGATTGTTTCTCCTGATACCACGATGATCAAACAGTGGATTCTTTCATTCACTTTGGGACTGTCTTCATCTTTCTCCGTAGACTGGGCTTCTTTCTTAAACTAGAGAGAGAGAGACTCTGTATGTTTCTGACATTCAATGCGCTTTAAAGTCTAGTCTTGTGCTAGTCATATGTGTCTACAGGTGTTTACAGCATTGTGTCTACTACCCAACAAATAGCCTAGTGAAACAGCAGTCAACGCTAAATGATAAGGGAATGAAAGCTTCGGTAACACTTTACGGTAAGGGTACATTAATTATCATGAATTCATGCATGAATTAAAACATGATTCATGTATTACTTCATCTCTGAATGTCTAATTAGTCATCAGGAATTAACATGAATTCATTGTTTGTCATTAATGATCGCCTGCTAAAATAGCACATGATCTTAAGCATTAATTTAATTACTCTGGGTACATCATTATAAGTCATGATTAATTAGCATGAGGGTCATTTCATGTCATTT
>JAODXP020008992.1:0-2500 GCA_027497455.2 Sardinella longiceps
CGCCACTGTAGGGTGTCATTGGGCGGGCTTAGCGTTGTTTGAATCGGCACTTGCACACATACAGTATAGGCAAATAAATGCATTTATTTACATACATTTACATAGAAACACACATATGTGAACATACAGTAATAACATTTGTGCTGGTTATGAAGGGACCTTGTGCTCTAAATCTATCATGCAATACAAACTATTTATTTTATTTTATTTTTTGCAAAGGAAAGTTGGCACACACCAAATAAATTTAGCGAGGTACTGGCACGGTAGCAACAATTGAATAAAACTAGAGACTGCACACTTTTGCTTGTTGCTCTTCCACGGTTTATTGAAGCAGACAGCGTCTCAGCCTGTGGCCTTTCTCAAGTCTTAAGACTGTTGTTGTCGTGTTTTTCTTTCCTACTAGCGGTTCCTTACGGAGGCAAAAAGAAGTCTTGGTGCTGGGCTTCATATTTGGAGCAGGAAAAGGCCATCGCAGCCCCCAGCAAACTGTTTAAAGAGGTAACACCTTCCCCCTGGACAAATAACATGACTCTCTCTCTCTCCTCTGATTGTCTGAGCTAATTAAACAGAATGTGTTGACGATGATTAGAGGGTTAGTGAGCAAGTACAAGCCTTCCACTGTTTACTCTTCATCTCTATTGTTTGATCTTTATTCACAAGGGCTAGCTAAAGCCATAATAGCTCCTGCCCCTCACAGTAGGCTATGCCTCTAACCTGCTCTCCCTGTGAGGCACTTTATGTCTTAGCCCTTAGCGTTACAATTAGCTTCTTTTTTTTAGTCGTTTTTTTCTTATGCGCATGAAAATGCCCTTCTGTGCCCTCTGAGCGTCTGCTCTACTTCCACCAGTATACTGACTAGAAGCGTTAATGTGAAGTAATGCAGAGTTATTTGGCTAACGACGATGAGATCAAGAACCTAATGGAGCGTGTGTGTCTTTGTGTTTAGTGTGTGTGTGTGTGTGTGTGTGTGTGTGTCTGTGCCTGTGTCTGTCTGTTGTCTGTCCGTCATCTGTCTACGTGCGTGTGTGCCTGTCTGTCATTGTGTGTGTGTGTGTGTGTGTGTGTGTGTGTGTGTGTGCGTGTCTGTCTGTCTGTCTGTCTGTATGTCTGTCCATCACCTGTCTGTGTGTGTGTGTGTGTGTGTGTGTGTGTGTGTGTGTGTGTGTGTGTGTGTCGTCTGTCCGTTATCTGTCTATGTGTGTGTGTGCCCTCTCTCTCTTTCTCTCTGTCTGTCTGTCTGTCTGTCTGTCGTCTCTCTCTCTCTCTCTCTCTCTCTCTCTCTCTCTCTCTCTCTCTCTCTCTCTCTGTGTGTCCACAGCATCAGTCTCTCCCCCAGAGCAAGAATGGCTTCCGGGTTGGGATGAAGTTGGAGGGTGTCGACCCTGAGCACCCATCCATGTACTGTGTGCTGACAGTGGCCGAGGTGAGTGAGTGAGTGAGTGAGTGACAGCTTGACGCCTGCCAGGCTTTGTGTGAAGGGAGAGACCTGAAGACAGAAGCACTCTGCCCTTCACTCTAGAGGAAAAGGACACTAGCTATTCAAGATTGGCTGGCTGTCAATTATCATTTGTTGCTGTCAAGTGTCTCTAAGAGCGGTTGCCATCTTTGTTGTGGTATATATCAGGGATTTATAATGGAGTGTCAGATTGGACAAACAGTGACACAATTTCAGGTTAAAGATTAAGGCTTGATGGATAAAGATTGACAGGACTGTATACAGGATACAGTGTATTATTTTGCTGAAAAAAAAAATATTGTAATTTATAATGATTTTAATTTATACAAAATATTGTAATTTTGCAATGTAATAAAGCAAGAATTTCCAAAATCACAAAAAAAAAAAATCATAATCACATCATACGATCACATAAATGATCACAATAGAATTGGTAGGCTTTAGGATGTTCGAAAAATAACATCTCTGCTATTTAATTAAGCAAGTTTGCAAGAGGACTAAAGGGCAATTCAGACAGAAGATCCGTGTGCGAGGCGAAGCGGTTTTAGAATGGAGTTGCGGCGGTGTGAATGAATCAGTCGCAGGTTGTTGCAGGCAGTTGCAAGCTGTCGCAAAGATTTAACATGTCAAATCATAGTTTCTGAGTTTAGAATGTTGCAGGTTTTTAGAACGTCAATTCATTTCATTAATTTTGTCATTTTATTTGTAAGGGACCATGTACAGATTTTGATGCACTGTACCAGAGTTAGCCTTAGGCTAATTTCCATTTGATGCACTGTACCAGAGTTAGCCTTAGGCTAATTTACAGCCCATCTCGTCGCGGATCTTTGGTCTGGAGCTACCTTTAGTGAGCTTCAGTGATCAGAAACACAACTTGTCTTCCACCTTCCCACAGGTGTCAGGCCACCGCATCAGACTGCACTTTGACAAGTACTCCGACTGCTATGACTTCTGGGTAAACTCCAACTCCCCAGATATCCACCCCGTGGGCTGGTGTGAGAAGACCGGCCACAAGCTGCACCCACCCAAAGGTGAGAACTGAGC
>JAODXP020008992.1:10000-12588 GCA_027497455.2 Sardinella longiceps
GAAAGATTTTCGAACAGCACAGACCTAACGCGAACGCGAAACACTTTACATTAAGTCAATGTAACCTCAGATCTTACTTTTGGTTTCCAACAGTCAGGTCCCACTGATTCAGCGCAAAGTGCCTGTTCGCTTCTGCGTTTGCGTTCGGTCTGTGCTGTAACAAATTATTTTGTTCCACTCGCTAACTAGCGCATTTAGCAAGCTCTTTCAACAGGGCTATGCTTGAATTCACTCCGGTACTCTCCTTTAATCTATGGAATGAAGTCCAGTGATGTTGCCATTGCTCAGTCATTCAGTAGTCATCCGGTGGAGCTGCACATTATCCAGGATCTGTGTGCTTCGTCAAATGCCCGCAGGCTGGATGATTCATACGCCATGGTGTCTTATTTAGAGCTGATTTTTCTGAAGGACAAAACACAGCTCGCCCCAACTCACCCACATATATATGCATGATGTCATACACAAGGATGAAAATACACGCACACACACACACACACAAATGCACACATGCACCCATGTATACACACACGCACACTCATGCACAGATATACACAGACGCATGCATATACACATACAGTACAGTACACACACAGGCACACATACACACATGTATGCACAAACTATACTCACTATACAGCACATGGTCAGATACTTGGGCAGTGTTTGTTCTAATGCATCACCGGTTTTTCTGCCTCCCTATCTCTGTATCTTGCTCTCTCTCTCACACCTCCTCATTTTAACACATACATAAACACACACACACACACACACACACACACATAAACGTACACCTACTTGCACAAACACACACACACACACACACACACACACTCACAGGCACAAACACACACGCACACACAGATACGCACACACAGACACACACACACATGAACATGCCCTCTCATAATGTGCATTTTGCTCAGAGACATGTGTGTAATGAGAAACAGGAATTCCAATAGGCTTTAAAAGGTCAAGGTCATTCTCCTCTCCTCTCTCCTCTCTCTCACTACATACTGTATATATCACTCCATCTATTCCCCCTCAGGTTACCCCAGTGAGAAGGACTTCACGTGGGAGAGCTACCTGGAGGAGACGGGTGCCTCACCTGCTCCAGCCAGAGCTTTCAAAGTGGTGAGTCTGTTGTGCCGCACACACACACACACACACACACACACACACATACACAAACACACATACAGTACACACATACATGGTTACATAAACATACATACAGTATTCACATACACAGATAGACAGACACCCATACACACACACTTACATGCTCACATGTACGGTACATGCATACTGTACACAGAAACATACACGAACACACACACACACACACACACACACACACACACTAAGGCAGTCCCATGCCCAAACACATGCACAGACATACACACATGCTTGTCCATACGCACACACACACTCAAATGCGCATACTGTTCATCATGCACACACCCATGCTCACACATGCACGCCCTCAGCCACACACACACGACACACACACACACACACACACACACACACACACTACAATGCAGGAAGCGGCAGCTTTGACAGCTCGTCATCCACTTTTCCCACAATGCACTGCTGCCTCTGTAAACACTCACTCGACTCGTGCGCTGTGCACAAAAGCTGAGAAAAGACTAGCGCACATACAGTAGACCGACTCTGGGTGACTTACAGTAGTTAGGGGTGATGGTTTCCATGGTTTTCCACTCATTCCAAAGCAAAGACATTTAAAAGCAACATGTCTGCCAGTGTCTTGGTTGTTTGGATTTTGTTCATTTTCATCTGAATACTGAATAGCACCACGTGTGTTCACTCCTCCACTTGTCTGTCAAATATCTGGACAGCCTTCCTACAGCTAACCTGCTGCGCCCCTCCCCTTCATCCTCCCAATGATTCCTCTCTCTCTCTCTCTCTCTCTCTCTCTCTCTCTCTCAATTCAACCTACCTAACTATGTGTGGGATTTACTTTTTTATTTAACCTATTTATTGTCCTCTCTGGATAAGTTGACATTGTAATGTCTTTTTTAAACTTTTTGTAATAAAGGTTTTTTGAAAATTCTAATTCTCTCTCTCTCTCTCTCTCTCTCTCTCTCTCTCTCTCTCTCTCTCTCTCTCTCTCTCTCTCTCTCTCTCTCTTTCCTCTTTATTGGCAAGGCAAGGGCAATTTCCAAAGCTGTCAGTAAATAGTATAACAGTACAACAATACTTTATAACAGACAGTACTCTTCATGAAAATAAGTACTACTACTAACTAGAAAAGCGCTCAGAGAGAGCAGACCTCCACCAAGGCAATGTGGTCACAGACACAATATAAATTCCAGATTGTGTTCTGGATCACCGATCGCCACCAAAATCGAATCAGTTCTTGCTTGTGCCAATATACATGTTGTCCGAAAATGTCATCCAAATCTGTGTAGTACTTTTCGAGTTATTTTGTACACAGACACACAGACACACACACACACACACACACACACACACGCCAGCGAAAACATAACCTCCTTGGAGGAGGTAATAATAATACCCCCTCTCTCTTTCTCACTCACTCACTCCCTTTATTTTTCTCTCTCTCT
>JAODXP020008993.1:0-2500 GCA_027497455.2 Sardinella longiceps
TTTTTTTTTTTTTTTTAATTTTTTTAGGCGTCAGTTACACAACTGTGCCTGGCAAATGAAATGCACCCCCCTCACCGGCAAGACAAATAGGCCTGTTACACAAACATACTACAATTAGAAAGCAAGTAGGCCCAGGACCAGGGCCGTTTCGAGAGACTTAGGGGGCCCCAAGCAAACAGCACATGAGGGCCCACCCCCCCTCATCTAATTAATAAAAAAAAAAAAAGTTTCATGTTTCCTGATCTCAAAATCCAAGGCCAGCCAGTGGCCGAGGCCATACTGCCATGTTGCCCATTAGGATAACTCTTCCTTGCTTATGTTAACAAACCCTAATATTATCTCATCTACTGCAAATGTATGTATTGGAGACTGGGGCTGAACAGCCAATTTGTTGATAGGATTTGCAGGATATGATTGTTATATTCATGTAGTTCTAAAAAAGCATAACAATATAAGTAATCCAAAGTATTCAGAATACGTTATATTGAGTAACGTAACGGAATATGTTACAAAATACATTTTGGGGCATGTATTCTGTAATCTGTAACGGAATACATTTTAAAAGTAACCCTCCCAACCAATGTTCCCTCTAATTTTTTTCAGGACTGAGCAAATTAAAATTTGTCTGAGCGGCATGCTTCCGCACCGTGAGCAGGTTTACACATGCGATCGGGATAATAATGCACATATTATACTTGCAGCAATATTTAATAATAACTTCTGTTCTGTGTTGTAAACAAAAAATCCAATGTGCATCAGTCCATAGCCATGTAGTATAATAACACATAGTGCTGTTGACTGGTAAAGAACAAAAGTAAGATGCAACTACAATGCTGAACCTGAGCTAACAGAATAGGGCACAATAAATTGACTGCATTTCTGTAAGACACGCATTCAGTTGAGGTCAGATGATGACTTTGTATTTGCCTACAGTATGTTGCATCAGATTGTCAGGTTCTTTGGCCTACAGACAACAATTGGTGACATTGGATTAGTCTACTATGGATGCATTCACACCAGATTTTTCCTTTAAATAGGCTACATTAATTTATTTCTCACTATTAATAAAAAAAAGTATTCATTAGGGCCCGTTTTCTGATTAATTTCCTCTGCTTGTCTTCTTTGAAACCCCCTCTATCTCCCCCAGATAGCCCTTTGCTCCCTTTCTATTTTATCTTTTGAATGTAGCCTATAACTACAACCTGAATAAATAAATGTTTTGGTATTATTAAGGCATGGGTGTTGAAAAAGATTCTATGTCCATCATCAATGCATGCAAACTGATTCTGGTAGCCTATAATTTATATAGTAGTCTATCTGAATACAGTTCTGCTCATTTTGATACACAGTTCATTAGCCTATGGGTGGAGCTCTCTAACTATTGCAACAAGGAAACACCTCTCTGGACGCAGAAAGAGCAGTATGAAGCAACGTGCATTGAAGATTAGCAGTCTCCTCAACCGTTTCGCTACAGTGTCAACAAGTGAGGATGCGGATGGTGACGGAAACACTGCGAATGAAATTACCGCGATGTAACCGCGTAGTGCATCAAGTAGCCTACGCGCGTTATGTGCGCAGAAGTATACCGCGGGTGTTAAGGGGGCTTGATGACTTTTTGCGCGGTCTGAAAAATAATGTGCGCTGCAAGCCGAGGAGGTCTGCGCGCGCGCACGCGCGCAGCTTAGAGGGAACATTGCTCCCAACACTGGCTACTATTTACAACATTTGGGGCACATATACAGTATGATAGGGTAGATTCTAGACAAATAGTTATAGCATACTAGGCATTTGAATTTACACAATTCAGAGGTCCAATCCTCTTTCTTCAGATTTTCCCTGAAACCACACCTCCAGAGTACAGGCACCAATGAGGAGGGGGGAGGGGCAAATGGCAGCTGAGTTTGATAGACACATCCAACCATCCAATCATCTTTACTGGTTGCTTAAAATGCTTCTGTCCTGTTTGCTTCACATGTGCTGGAGCGTTTAGTTAATTGGTTGCTATCAAGGTGTGAATATCATTTGAGGCACTATAGTAAAACTCAAGGTGTGAATATCATTTGAAGCATTATAGTAAAACGTGCTCCAGGAACACATCACATACTCCACCTTTAACTTCATACTCCACCTTTAACTTAACTTCATACTCCACCTTTAACTTCATACTCCACCTTTAACTTTATACTCCACCTTTTTAACTTCATACTCCACCTTTAACTTCATACTCCACCTTTAACTTCATACTCCACCTTTAACTTCATACTCCACCTTTAACTTTATACTCCACCTTTAACTTCATACTCCACCTTTGACTTCATACTCCACCTTTAACTTCATACTCCACCTTTAACTTCATACTCCACCTTTAACTTCATACTCCACCTTTAACTTCATACTCCACCTTTAACTTTATACTCCACCTTTAACTTCATACTCCACCTTTAACTTCATACTCCACCTTTGACTTCATACTCCACCTTTAACTTCATACTCCACCTTT
>JAODXP020008993.1:5000-7500 GCA_027497455.2 Sardinella longiceps
ACTAACCCTAACTCTAACCCCTAACCCCTAATCTAACCCCTAACTCTAACCCCTAACCCCTAACCCCTAACTCTAACCCCTAATTCTTACCCCAGTTTATGGGAACCCCTTTGAAGGCCGAGGCCCAATTCTAACCCCAACATTCCAGAAAGCAGCCACCACCCACTATCACATTAACTTAGGATACCCTTAACCTAACCTGTCCCAACCCTCTATTACATTAACTTAGGATACCCTTAACCTAACCTCCCCCAACCCTCTATCACATTAACCTATAATAGCCCTAACCTAACCTGTCCCAATCCTCTATTACATTAACTTAGGATACCCTTAACCTAACCTCCCCCAACCCTCTATCACATTAACTTAGGATACCCTTAACCTAACCTGTCCCAACACCTCTATCACATTAACTTAGGATACCCTTAACCTAACTTGCCCCTACCCTCTATCACATTAACCTAGAGTAGCCCTAATCCAGCCTGCCTTCTCCACTGCCACCAAAGCAGAATATCAGCACTGCCTGTAACCCAAAATATCACCATTGCCTCTAACCAGCCTGCCTTCTCCACTGCCAGTAACTCAGCCTGCCCTCACCACTGCCACCAAAGCAGAATATCACCACTGCCACCAAAGCACAATATCACCCATCCAGTCTGTTAGTCACCCACTGCATTTCCCTCTTTTTACTGTCCTTCTCTGGCACTTATTTCAGTCTGAAGAAGAGGCACAGATCTTCGCAATAAAGCCCATTGAGCTGTTTTGGAAATTTTGCTTTCTTAAAGTGTGGGCTTTATTTATGTCTGCATGCAACATTTCTGATGCCCAAGTGAAACAATAGTGAGATCATATTTCAGGCGTCTGAGCTATGAAAAGAGAATCTTTGAGAACTAAACTTTTCCTACTCATAGATTCCAGTCATCAATCACTGGAGAGACACACATTCCATGAGGATGACATTCCAGTTCCGTTCCACATCCCAGTCATCACAGAAAGGCAGATTCCAGTAACCAATCACAACAGACACATCATCCATGATCTCCTTTTCTCAGAGGAATGCTTATGAGAATCTTGGCAGCAGCCATCTTGTCAAATCTTCACCCCAATGATCCCTTAAGAGGGAGGCCATGGCATGCATGTATGCATCATATGCATACCGCAAATGAGTACTTTATGTCTCTATGTGTACTCTATCCCTCTTGTTCACCCCAACAATGCAGCTCTTATCAGTGCACCTCTAAACACAACACAACACAACACCCCAACAATGCAGCTCCTATCAGTGCACCTCTAAACACAACACAACACAACACAACACAACACAACACCCCAACAATGCAGCACCTATCAGTGCACCTCTAAACACAACACAACACAACACAACACAACACCCCAACAATGCAGCTCCTATCAGTGCACCTCTAAACACAACACAACACAACACAACACAACACAACACAACACAACACAACACAACACCCCAACAATGCAGCACCTATCAGTGCACCTCTAAACACAACACAACACAACACAGCACAACACCCCAACAATGCAGCACCTATTCCTACTGCTGCACATGAGTACTCTATGTCTCTAAGTGTACTCTATGTCTCTAAGTGTACTCTATGTCTCTATGTGTACTCTATGTCTCTAAGTGTACTCTATGTCTCTAAGTGTACTCTATGTCTCTATGTGTACTCTATGCCTCTATGTGTACTCTATGTCTCTAAGTGTACTCTATGTCTCTATGTGTACTCTATGTCTCTAAGTGTACTCTATGTGTACTCTATGTGTACTCTATGCCTCTAAGTGTACTCTATGCCTCTATGTGTACTCTATGTCTCTAAGTGTACTCTATGTCTCTATGTGTACTCTATGTGTACTCTATACTGTACATACTGCACATGTGTACTCTGTGTACTTTATATATACTGCACATGTGTAATCTAAGTGTACTCTATGCCTCTAAGTGTACTCTATGCCTCTAAGTGTACTCTAAGTGTACTCTATGCCTCTATGTGTACTCTATGTGTACTCTATGTGTACTCTATGCCTCTAAGTGTACTCTATGCCTCTAAGTGTACTCTATGTGTACTCTAAGTGTACTCTAAGTGTACTCTATGCATCTAAGTGTACTCTATGCCTGAGTGTACTCTAAGTGTACTCTATGCCTCTAAGTGTACTCTAAGTGTACTCTATGCCTCTATGTGTACTCTATGCCTCTAAGTGTACTCTAAGTGTACTCTATGCCTCTAAGTGTACTCTATGTGTACTCTATGTGTACTCTATGCCTCTAAGTGTACTCTAAGTGTACTCTATGCCTCTATGTGTACTCTATGCCTCTAAGTGTACTCTAAGTGTACTCTATGCCTCTAAGTGTACTCTATGTGTACTCTATGCCTCTAAGTGTACTCTATGCCTCTAAGTGTACTCTATGTGTACTCTAAGTGTACTCTAAGTGTACTCTATGCATCTAAGTGTACTCTATGCCTGAGTGTAC
>JAODXP020008995.1:20000-27500 GCA_027497455.2 Sardinella longiceps
GATGGGAGGAGGAGGAGGAGGAGGAAGAAGAAGGAGAGATAGGAGCGATCAGAGCAGCGGAGGGAGGGATGAATGGAGGATGGATGGATGGATGGCTGGGAGAATGGAGGGAAGGATGGAGGGAGGGATGGGGGAATGGAGGGATGGATGGAGGGAGGGATGGAGGGATGGGAGGATGGATGGATGGGAGAATGGAGGGATGGGGGAATGGAGGGAAGGATGGAGGGAGGGATGGGAGGATGAAGGGATGGGGGGATGGAGGGATGGGAGAATGGAGGGATGGGGGAATGGAGGGAAGGATGGAGGGGATGTTGGAAGGATGAGGGAGGGATGGAAGGATGGATGAATGGAGGGATGGGAGGATGGATGAATGGAGGGATGGGAGGATGGATGAATGGAGGGATGGGAGGATGAAGGGATGGATGGAGGGATGGTAAGATGGGAGGATGATGGATGAAGAGAAGGATGGATGGATGGATGGATGGAGGGATAGGAGGATGGATGGAGGGATGAGAGGACGGACGGAAGGAGAGAAAGGATGGAAGGATGGAGGGAGAGATAGAAAGAGAGTAGAGGACAGACGTGATGATCGGTCTTTGGTTAATTCTGTGTTACACCCATAACACACCCATAATTAATTAGGCATCGTAAGGACAACCCATTTAGACTTTGTGCCGGTGCACAGTTGAACTTTTCACAATACTCACAATACCAAATTGTCAATAACGCTGTAGATTTCAGACGGTGCACTATAGATCATCAAAGCCCTCAGCCCAGCTCAGTGTTCGCAAATAAACTCCTTGATCATGATCAGAAACACTTTGAGTCTGTTGTTGTGAAGAGCAGACCCTGGGGCAGGACACACACACACACACACACACACACACACACACACACACACACACACACACACACACACACACACACACACACTAACATCCCCTCTGTCTAGTTCATGTTGGGAATGAAATGTTCAGTGGAGATTTCCGCTGTAAGACACACACACACACACACACACACACACACACACACACACACACACACACACACACACACACACACACAGACACACACGTTGGGAATGAAATGTTGAGTGGGGGTTTCCGCTGTAAGATGTGTTGCTGCAGGTTTGCTGCAGATCCCAGCAGGGGGGAGCTGCTGATGGGCCATTAGGAACGCATTGGAGTCAGTGCAAGTGTGTTTATACACAAGCAAATAAACTGGAACTAATGTCATTTCTCTCATTCACACACACACACACACACACACACACACACACACACACACACACACACACACACACACACACACACACACTTTCTACATTTCCTCACTCTTCCCCTCTCTCTCTCTCTCTCTCTCTCTCTCTCTCTCTCTCTCACACACACACACACACACACACTTTCTACATTTCCTCACTCTTCCCCTCGCTCTCTCTCTCTCTCTCTCTCTCTCTCTCTCTCTCTCTCTCTCTCACACACACACACACACACACACACTCACTCTTCTTCTCTCCCTCATTGACTGTGCGTACCATTACTTTTAGCAACCCTGTCTAATGGGCTGTGTCTGTCCCAATGGAAGCTCAATGGTGTTTTTTGCCCCCAACGGCACCTTCCAGGCAGCACAGCCTAAAAGGCACTACCCTTACCCTATTCCTAACCCTAACCCCCTCAACCCTCATCCTAACCCTAAACTGAGACCCCGTTTACACAAACACAGATAACCATAAAGACGCACATGTTTCTCTGCGGTTGCACCTCTCTGTTACACTTATCCGAAGGTGAAAACGGAGAATCTCACGAACTCCGGGCAAGGTGGAGATGTCGGAGAACCCCGTCTTCAGACATATGTGTAACTACCCATAACCGGAGCTCTAGCACCAAAGACAGTTGAGCAAACGAGAAGCACCTACGTTCGCGCATAGTAGTTCTATTTTCACAAAGGGCACCACCTGGTTTTGAATGATGTCAGGACTTTTACCAATAAATCGTCTTTCAAATCAGGTTTTTTGGCATGTATCTCTCATATTCTGTAAGTGTTTAACATGATTTCAAGACTAATGTTGTAAACTGTTACTGTTCTATCAGATGAAGCTGCCAGGCAGTAAATAGCCTACTAAAATTTCAAGTTGTTAGCGAGCTAACGCTAGCGATCTAGCTAACGTAATGTTTTACATTTATATTTGAGATGTAATTTATTGACAGCCTGTGGGTAACATTACTGAGTTCATTTTAAGTGGACAGAGCAAACATAAACATAGTTTACAGCAATATGTTAGGTTTGAGCAAAGTCCAAAACGACTAGCTTATAGTTAACATATAGCTATGTTGTCATGGTAACTGCCAAACAAACCCTCTCTGTCTAAAGCTAAAAAGCACACTTGGTTCATACAACATTGTTTTGCAGAGGAGCGATTGAATTGTCATTTGTTGGTTTCATTAATGATCACAGACAATATTATGGCACACATACATTATATCATTCTATAATTTCCTAAGGGAAAATGTTAATGATGTGACGTAATGTGAGACTGCTGCTAATGCAGACCGAAACACTTCACGTTTGTGGCCATCTGCTACGATGTTGCTCCCTTGAAAGATCTTTGATAAAACTGTGACGTGGTTGTTAATTGTCACCGCCTTTCTTAGCCGTTTTTGATGTTTGTGTAAATGCTATTGTTTTCTTACTCGGGGGAGGGGAATATACCCGGTTTCTTGAAGACCCGGGGAAGTGTAAACTAAGCATGAGTGGAGTAGTGCCTTAAAGGTAGCGCTGCCTGGAAGGCACCGTTGAGGGCAAAAAAAAAAGACCCCCAATGGAACCTCCACACACACACACACACACACACACACACCTCCTCACCATCACATTTCTACAGATGAGTTTCACACACACACACACGCACCTCCTCACTGTCACATTTCTACAGATGAGTTACACACACACACACACACACACACCTCCTCACCGTCACATTTCTACAGATGAGTTTCACACACACACACACACACACGCACCTCCTCACTGTCACATTTCTACAGATGAGTTTCACACACACACACACACATAGGCCTATACTGTGTCTGTGACCATATTGCCTTGGTGGAGGTCTGCACTCTCTGAGTGCTTTTCTAGTTTTTAGTATTGTTTGTTGTTTACCTTGTTTACTGTTTACCTTGTTTATTGTTTACCTGTTTACTTAATGCAGCTACTTTCCCTCTGTTCCCTCTCCCCTCTCTCCCTTCCCTGTGTGTATTGCATGCCAATGCAGGTTTGGCTCTCCGTTGACTAGTGTGATGAAGGACATAGAAAGGCGTGAAGGACACTGACATGAGAAGGACAGACAAACAGACGGATGGAAAACCAATCCCTACAGTCTTGGAGAGTCTTGGTCTGGGAGCGATTATTCTCCGAGACCTTGAGCAATTGTGTGGGGCATGTTTTCATGTCACTCCAGAGGCACAAGAGTTAGAAGAAGAACATGGAATGGCGTATAAATAGAATGGATGTATGTGTTGCCATGGATACCTCGTGCCAAACACAATAACAGAGCGTCTGATTAGAACATGTCCTTGAAATGTACGATATGTATGGCTTTATTTCACACCTCAACATTCTGAGGTTCTAAAGCATTCCATGGTAGTGAACATTCTAGCATTGAAATGCATTGAATTTATCCCTCTTTTTGACTTGACAAAAATGGGTAATGACATTTAAAACATGTCTAAATTCACTTTCTTTAAAATAATGCACATCTGAAGCCCACAAACTGGTAAGTCTCAAATAGAAAGAAGCTTTTAGAATATTCATGCACAAAAAAGTAAAACCACTTGTATCTGTTTGGGACTTCCCAATTAGTGGGCTTTTTCAAGTCAGAAAAAAAGGAGAAATGCAATGCACTTCAACGATAGAATGTTGGGTTTACTACCATGGAATGCATTTAGAATCTCTGAGTGTTCAGGTGTGAAATAAGCCTAATAACCCTCTTTTTGGTTTGAAGTCTGCTGGTAGCACATTGCTACTTGTTAGTTGGAGGGACGCAGTGAAATGTCAATGCAAATCCAAAATCAATAAATAATAAATATATATGGGCAATTCCACGAAAAAGTAAACCTCACCTTAAAACTTTAAGTCTCACCTACATGGACATACAAATTCTTTCAGAAAACTTCCAATACAAAAAAGTATTGTCTCGATGTAAATATTCAACTGAGCAAGTTTCGAAAGGATATCTGTTTGTTAAAATTTTTACCCTATTCAGCTATAATGTAAGTCTATGGAGGGGCTTATAATGGGCATAAGTGGGTGATAACACACACAAAGCTGCAATACTATCAGTTATTTTTCATTGTTATATTACTATTTATCTTGTTACAGGTTAAAATCCACCGTTCACAATTGTTTTGTATAGTTTTGGAGGGTTTTTCCAGACGTCACGTCCATAACGTCACATCCATAACGCCATGTCTCCCAATGAAAACCAACTTTTTTTACATTTACATTTGAAATCAAGTCTTTCTCTGTCTTTACTGAGGTGTCCTGTTTGGTATGAATGTAGTAATATTTACATTTCTCTAGAAATTTCACACACTTCACAGCAAAAACTACGCTCTCTCAAAAGTTTGTCCGTTTTTCGTCACGTCCATAACGCAAATTGAAAGGCTCATATTCTTATGATGCAAATCATGATATTATTTTTTTCTGTTTGCCTGTATTCAGCCATGGAGTTTGCAGAAGAATATGAAAAAAATTGTGAAATACTGCTAGGTTTGCAGAGGTTATCTGGCCTTTTGTTCATCAATAATGCACGAAAATGTCACGTCCATAACGCTGGAATTGCCCATATATATATATATATATATATATATATAGAGAGAGAGAGAGAGAGAGAGAGAGAGAGGGAGAGAGAGAGAGAGAGAGAGAGAGAGAGAGAGACGTTGGGTGATAAGTTTAGAAGGAAGAGGGAGAGAATGTTTGGGTGGTAAGAGAGAGAGATGCAAAGGGGCGTGAGAAAGTGAGACACAAAAGTATTTGAGAGAGAGGGAGAGAGAAAGAGAGGGCGAGAGAAAGAGAGGGAGAGAGAAAGAATGGAAAAGTGAGTGAGACAGAGAGAGAAAGATGGGGGGAGAAAGGAAGAGAGGGAGAGGGAAAGAAAGAGAGAGGGTGAGAGAAAAAAAGGAAGTGTGTGTGTGTGTGTGTGAGAGAGAGAGAGAGAGAGAGTGAGAGAGAGAGAGAGAGAGAGAGAGAGAGAGAGAGAGAGAGAGAGAGAGAGAAATTAATCATGTAGTTGTGCCTGGGGCTTCAGGCTGGGTCTCCTTGCAGTGTCACCAGTAGAGCAGCTGGACTTGTACTTAATTAACTCACACACACACACACACACACGCACGCACACGCACGCACGCACGCGCACACGCACACACACATGCACACACGCACACACACACACACACACACAGTCTGACCAATAGCTGGACTTGTACTTAATTAACTCACATCCACACACACACACACACACACACACAGTCTGACCAATAACTGGACTTGTACTTGATTAACTCACATCCACACACACACACACACACACACACACACACACACACACACACACACACACACACACACACACAGTCTGACCAATAGCTGGACTTGTACTTAATTAACTCACATCCACACACACATTAAAATTTAATCCCTACCACCAGCCTGTCGATTCACATTCAGATTAATAATAAATGGCCCTAAATCACTTGCATTTGTGTGTGTGTGTGTGTGTGTGTGTGTGTGTGTGTGTGTGTGTGTAAACATGTGGACTACCCCTCATCTGGCTCCAATCCTCACCATGCCTCTAGTCGTAGGACCTCTGTTATAATATCTATATATATATATATATATATATATATATATATATGTTGTTTGAGTTTGTCATTCTTGACCCTTTGTCTTGAATTGTAGGGATCAATGAAGTTGAGCGTAATTTATTAAATTCAGCACATTCAGTTTTACTGTAAATGAAGCATTGTTGCTAGGGAGGGACAAATATCATGTACTTCTGAGCATGGGTGACATTCTCTATCACTCCAACCCTTTAACATAACTTATGTCGATAGAACTATTCTTAATCCACCTTAATGCCGAGAGAATTAACTTGTGAATACAGATTGCATACAAGAGAGAGAGATAGAGAGAGAGACAGAGAGAGAAAAGGAACATGATCTACAAGTAGTCAGAATAAATGAAAGAGAACACACACAGAGAGGAAGAGAATAAAGTGAGAGAACAAGAGTGAATGACACCGCTTAAGCGACATAACTGGCGTTGGAGCGATATAATTGTTTTTCCATTACTTATGTCACACTAACTTTTTGTTGTGCATCATTTTAAAGTGGCTTATCTTTTTAATGGGAAAAGGGCTTATGGAATATTGCTTCCATACTGCTCTCAGTTCAGATTGGAGCTCAATGGAGCTGTGGTTCTGTGTGTGTGTGTGTGTGTGTGTGTGTGTGTGTGTGTGTGTGTGTGTGTGTGTGTGTGTGTGTGTGTGTGTGTGTTTGTGTGTGTGTGCAGTATGTATGTGTGTGGTCCTGTGAGTGCCTCGCTCTATAGCTCTTGTGTTTGCAATACTGCCGGTTAGGGTGACCAACCGTCCCGCGTAGCGCGTGCGAGCACAGCGTTTGAGGTCAAATTTGGCCGTCCCGCAAATTCAGAACGTATCACGCATAATTCATGCTTGCTGGGGAGTGTCGCTCCCGGGCCACCCAGATAGCCAAACGAGCGTTACTTGACATTAGGCTACACAACACAGTCGCCACTGCAGTGCTAACAGGATCCACACACGCACACACACACACACACACACACACACACCCCCCTTGCAACTAGACCCCGAAGCCGCCACTTGCTCCAAAGCCAGCCAATAATTTTGCAACCCGCCACCTGATAAATTTGAGCTGTGCAAGGTAGAAAATCATTTGCATCACGTACTGTGCTTCTATCATTATATAGAAACACATGCCTACAATAGGCTCCATGCGAAAATAAACGATAGGCTATAAATCACCGGTGTTCCGACGTTACGCATCGAAAGCATTTCAGTGTGTCTCAAGTAAGGATCTTTTTGTAGTAAAAAGCTGCGCTGTGGAAACAAGTTTCAAGCTTGAGCAAAGTTTGCCACATATATTTGATAGACTACTGCTACTAATAAGAAAGCTTTCTATATTTATTTTGATGATTACAATTATAGCCTAGGCCTACCTTACAGGAATATTCCCGAGCTAGAGACGTTTCATATCCACATCATTTCCATTGCGCACTTGCCCTGACTGATAACTAGAGTAGGGTAAATACAGTTATGCCTAAACCCGAACTGTAGCTTAAACATTCTATCATGTTTAAAAACGTACAGAAATAAGATGGACATGTTCAATATAATTATGAGGCACAGGCAAACAGTCAAGAGGAACTTCTGCATGTTTTGTCCTATAACCAGCGTGCGCACCT
>JAODXP020008995.1:47500-50000 GCA_027497455.2 Sardinella longiceps
ATCATAAGCTGCTTATTGCATAGAGTAGCCTACCAATGTCTGTGATATCAGCAATAATGTTCACATGTATTGTGAGTGTTGTATAAAACCATAGCATCCTAAACTTTTGTTGTCTAATATTTTTCAGTATTTTCAAAAAATGGTGTAAAATTCAGATGATGACAAGAACACTGGGTGAATTTAAACAATTAATGAAACAAGCAATATGTTGTTGTTGACAGGGAGAACAAGCAATAGTTAATCCATCTCAATATCTCTTGAGAGTGAGTCACAGGCAGGGTCAACATCCCCCCCCTCAAAAAAAAAAAGGCTGTTGTGGCGGTGAGGGGGCCCCCAAATGAAATTCTGCTTAGGGCCCCCTTTGGGCTTGGGCCGGCCCTGTGTGTGTGTTCTGTCTGTGTGTGTGTGTATGTGGTGTGTGGTGTGTGTGTCTGTGTGTGTGTGTGCGTGCGTGGTGTGTGTGTGTGTGTGAGAGAGGGAGAGGAAAGTCCACATTAGTAGTCAACTGTAATCAGGCTAAGTAGTTAAGTAGCGGAGGGGCATTCTTAATGACATCACTTCCTGTCTGTGTTCAGTGAGATGACTGAGTCTGACTCAGCACATTCTCTCTGGGAAACTCTGACATGTTTATTTACTATTAGCACGCACACACATATACACACAGGAACACACACACACACACACACACACACACACACACACACACACACACACACACACACACCACACACACACACACACACACACACACACACACACACACACACACACACACACACACACACACACACACGCTCCACTCCCAGTCTGACATGTTTATTTACTACCAGCCATATGAGCAAAACATGATTTAAAAGATTTTAAGAGGAAGCAGCTTTTTAAATGTTAGGGTTAGTTGCAATACCTAGATGTGTAAAACATTGTTTTGAGATGGCTGGATTGTGTGGAAACTGTGCAAGTACTACTACTACACTCTCTCACACACACACACACACACACACACACACACACACACACACACACACACACACACACACACACACACACACACACACACACACTCACACATATTCGCTCTACTCCCAGTCTGTATTGGCACTGATATGGCTGGATTGTGTGGAAGTGTGCAAATAGCCTATATACACTTCTGTAATATAGGCTATAGGCTAACTTTACAGTGCAATTGTACTGTAGTAGAGCTATATTGATTTGATTGATTGATTTTGTTTATTGACAATTGTACAAAGCATTAAAAAAAGGTATACAAATAAATAAGTCAATAAATATGTCTTGAAAAACCTTGTACAACATGTCAAAAGGATAACACAAAAAAGCTTAGGGAGCTTGTTTCCATTGTGGTCTTTGAATGTATGTATGTGCTAGTTGCAGTCAGTATAAATGAATATGTGAGCAAACCAAACACACATGCATCACATAGGTGTACATTGCACTGTAGTAGAGGCTATAGGCTAACCCTAGGTGTAATTGTACTGTAGTAGTAGAGGCTATAGGCTACACCCTAGGTGTACATTGCACTGTAGTAGAGGCTATAGGCTACACCCTAGGTGTACATTGCACTGTAGTAGAGGCTATAGGCTACACCCTAGTGTGTAATTGCACTGTAGTAGTATAGGCTATAGGCTAACCCTAGGTGTAATTGTACTTTAGTATAGGCTATATGCTAACCCTAGGTGTAATTGTACTTTAGTATAGGCTATATGCTAACCCTAGGTGTAATTGTACTGTAGTAGAGGCTATAGGCTAACCCTAGGTGTAATCGTACTGTAGTAGAGGCTATAGGCTAACCCTAGGTGTAATTGTACTCTAGTATAGGCTATAGGCTAACCCTAGGTGTAATTGCACACTACAGCACACAATAGGATAGACTGCACTAATAGACTGTTGGTCATAGAACACATCTAACTGCATATCCTCCTGCCTCTCCTGCCTCAGCTGTCTGTCCATCTCTGGTGCTCCACAGTACATTAATTAGCAGGCTCACTTGTATAGGCTAATCTCAAGTGTTGACAGAGTGTTTTTTGACAGACAGTCATACTAATACCAATTAATTGCATGTAGGCAGCATGGAGGCGTACAGTACTGTATGTGTTATAGTTAAGACTACAAGATGGCACTAATGAATAATGTACTGATTTAACTTTGAATAAATATACTGCATTTGCTCAATAGCTCACAAAAGTTCATTCACCGCACTTGGGTCTCGAACCTGCCACTCCGTCAACTAGAACAAACCCACGGCATGGGAGTCGAACGCTCTAAACACAGAGCTAAAAACCCAGGCTTCCAACTCAGCAGTTAGAAGCAGTTCTTGAAGAAGATTGGTGTGAGGATGTGCTGCCACTAGCTAATATTTATATTGCTCATTATGAATATATAGATAATTTGTTACAAGTTGGCGTGATGGTGTTTGAAACAGTGATCTGTACAGAATCTGTACCTAATCTCTCTCTCTCTCTCTCTCTCTCTCTCTCTCTCTCTC
>JAODXP020008995.1:60000-67500 GCA_027497455.2 Sardinella longiceps
GGAGAGAAGAGGAGTGGAAGAGAGGAGAGAAGAATGAAGGAGAGAAGAGGAGTGGAGGAGGGGAGGAGAAGAGAGGAGGAGAAAAGGGAGGAGAGTAAGGGAGGGGAGAGGAGGATGGAGATGAAGGGGGGCACATAGGAGGGTGGAGGAGAGGAGAGAAGAATGAAGGAGAGAAGAGGAGAGGAGTGGAGGAGAGGAGAGGAGAGGTTAGATGCTGGAACTGTTATATTAATGTGTTGCGCTAGCTGCTGTGTTAAAGAGAGTAAATCCGTCGTTAGTATCAGTAGCTCCTGTGACACAGCCTGGGAATCAAACCCAGACATCTGGAGCCATCCATCTGCCATCACACACACACACACACTCACACACTGCTCTGCTGCGCTGGAGTGAACAACACCATTAACACCGCTGCAACATGGCTGACATGAATCCTGAAGGGCTTACTATGGTTCAATGCTCACACACACACATGGTTTAGCGCGTCCATGGAAAGAGACAGACAGACAGCTTGCACACACACACACACACACACACACACACACACACACACACACACACACACACACACTTACACTCGAGCAAACAGTACAGATCACACACACGCGCACACACAGATACACACAGATTCATCGTTCTGCACGCAAACATCGCTACCACATAATAGGGTGTCTGTGTTTGTGTGTGTGTGTGTGTGTGTGTGTGTGAGAGAGAGAGAGAGAGAGAGAGAGAGAGAGAGAGAGAGAGAGAGAGAGAGAGCACTCTCTTTCCCCCTCACTGATAAGCTGACATGCAGGTTGTCAAGATGTTCATCTGTTAGTCTGATACGGTGAACGATTCCAAATTTGATTGTGAAAAAAGTCAATCCTGTCCCATATGTGCAGACAGCCGGTCTCAAGAGAGAGACGTGTTTCCCCAAAGTTTGTATCTGAGAAACTGCTATTTACTGACTTCCAATATTATAAATGATTGAATACTATATATATGGATAAATGAAACTCAGGTAACAATTATATATATATATATATATATATGGGCAATTCCAGCGTTATGGACGTGACATTTTCATGCATTATTGATGAACAAAATGCCACATAACCTCTGCAAACCTAGCAGTATTTCAAAATTTTTATTCATATTCTTATGCAAACTCCATGGCTGAATATAGGCAAACAAAAAAAATTATATCATGACTTACATTATAAGAATATGAGCCTTTCAATTTGCGTTATGGATGTGACGAAAAACGGACAAACTTTTGAGAGAGAGTAGTTTTTGCTGTGTAGTGTGTGAAATTTCTACAGAAATGTAAATATAACTACATTCACACCAAAGAGGACACCTCAGTAAAGACAGAGAAAGACTTAATTTCAAATTTAAATGTAAAATAGTTGGTTTTCACTGGGAGAAATGGCGTTATGGATGTGACGTTATGGACGTGACGCCTGGAAAAACCTTCCAAAACGATACAAAACAATTGTGAATGGTGGATTTTAACCTATAACGACAGAAATAGTAATAAAACAATAAAAAATAACTGATAGCATTACAGTTTTGTGTGTGTTATCACCCACTTATGCCCATTATAAGGCCCTCCATAGACTTACATTATGGCTGAATAGGGTAAAAAATTTAACAAATAGATATCCTTTCGAAACTTGCTCAGATGATTATTTACATCGAGGCAACACTTTTTTGTATTGGAAGTTTTCTGAAAGAATTTGTATGTCCGTGTAGATGAGACTTGAAGTTTTAAGGTGAGGTTTACTTTTTCGTGGAATTGCCTATATATATATATATATATATATATATATATATATATATTTTTTTTTTTTTTTTTTTTTTTTTTTTTAATTGATAGTTCTAGTACTTGATTTTGATGGATTGAATTGCAATTGATGCTGTTGTATATTCCCTGATATAGCATGGTGGAGACTGCATTTCATTCTATATTGCTGCACCATTGAAAACTTATTTTGGCAAACATTCAGCCCAAGGGAATACATTTCTTGGCAAAGGAATTGTTTATGTTTAGGAATAAATCGTTCCAGGTTTTATCCTATCAAACTGTGTAAGATATGTGTTTATAAAACCAATAAGCCCCTTGGGTCTGTTTTATATCGTGACTATAACACACTTACTAACAACACCCCTCAACTGTGCTATATTCATGACATAGAATGGTCTCTCAGGGCTTCGTGCTTAATTATACACAGAAAAAATAAACAGTTTGACCTAATTCAATACAGACCTTATTGACATGTTTTATCAGTGTAGCCTAGAGCTTATTGGCATGTTATTATAGTGGTAATAACACGTTTATAAAGCATGATTTTATCTTAGGTTTCATTAGTGACTTTGAAGTGGCTCTTTTCTCAGTGCAGTTTGGAGTGTGAGTGAGTGTGTGTGTGTGTGTGTGTGTGTGTGTGTGTGTGTGTGTGTGTGTGTGTGTGTGTGTGTGTGCGTGTGTGTGTGCTGTACAGGGAAGTGGTCATATTTGCATGGGCAAGAACAACACACTCCACTGACGTCAGAAGAGAAGGGGCCATTTGCATGTCATTTGCCATCAACACACACACACACACACACACACACACACACACACACACACACACACACACACACACACATTTAGCATCACCCTACAGCATTTCCTCCACCAGTGAGGTTGTAAACTCTTATAGAGGTTTGATGTGAACCAGTGGGGCCAAGTAAAGTGAGTTTAAATAACTAATATATTTCATTTAATTAACAAATACAACAGGAAACTCATCCTGCTTGATGTGCGCTATTATCAATAGAATTGTTCCTGGAACAGAGACACCGCCAATAACTGATCATCTGATGACCTGGATTTGATTTCTGATACTGATCTCCATGTTGTCTAAAATATAAATGCATCTGCTAATAATTGAACATAATGACACACACACACAAACACATGCATAAAAAAAAAAAAAAAACCCTTTATGGTTAGCCAGAGGTGATTGTTGTTCCCACGGTAACCGAACAAACTAATAAGCTGTCACTGCCACGTCACCAAACCACAGATACTATCACCTACACACACACACACACACAAACACACACACACACACACACTTGAACCACAGAGCACTGTCATGAGCCGCACAGAATATAAGTGGCACACACACACACAAGCTGCTCAGCACTGTCATGAAACATAGAGAATAGAAGTAGCACATACCCCCCCCCCCCCCCGCATACACACATGTACAGTACAAACCTTCTGTCTCTCTCCCTCTCTCCCACACACACACACACGCACACACACACACACACACACACACACACACACACACACACACACACACAGATGCAGAGTTACTGTAGTCCTGAACCTTGTAGAGATTGGAAGTGGGATACACACACACGCACACACACACACACACATGGACAGGCTCAAACATACACATTGAAGTCACGCACACACACACAGGGCCGTCACAACAGGACAAGCAAACTGAAATTGGCCCCCATGATTGACTGTTTAATCATTTTACTAGTTTAGTTGGTGATGTTTTTTGATAAAATATGACATTAGGCCAGAGTAAGACAACTGTAAGTTCAACATGGCTTGCATGACCGCATTCAGAAATCAACTTTGGTCTGGCAAAGCTAGCATTGGCAAGGAATTCCGAAGCAGGATTAATCGAAACGTGTATCTAAAGCCCTATTCGCACGGGACTAGTTTAATGGGGGGAGCTTGGGTAAAGTAATGATAACCGTGAAATTTAGTCCCGTCCGAACACACAATGTCAGTAAAAATAGCAGAGTATGTCGGTAAACTTCACCGAGAATTTTACCTCCTGTGAAACGGTCCGGAGAATCTACCATAGGTAATACTAATCCCATGTGAATGCGACCCTCGGTAATAAGTAAGGCCAGAGCCTCGTCTCTCTAACCTGACTCCGCCCTCTCTCGTCCAATTTCGGACTTTTGCTTGTGCATAACCAACAACTCCTCCCATGTTAGATGCATATCAATGGCATTTCTTGTCCTGTCCGAATTGGTTGTTTCTAATGCCTGACGTCGTCTGGTTAATCAACATTACTATACGTCCCCCCATTAAACTAGTCCCGTACAAATAGGGCTTTAGGGATCAAACGTCTATCGATGTTATTGAACAGAGCTACAGAGCGGGATCGAGTCATCGCCTCCTTCAGCCTGCTGGTTTCTCATTGGGTCCTGATTCTGTGCTCGAGAGTTGACGAAATTGCCTCCTCGGCCATACTGACTTAATCGCGAAAGTTCCCAATGCAGCATCTGGAAGTATGGGCGGGCCCTGACTAAGCTCAACACAGATAATGATATTAATGAAAGATTCTTACATATACAGTACATTTATGCATTTAGCAGATGCTTTTATCCAAAGCGACTTACAAAAGAGGGATAACAATCAAGCTGCAACACAATACAAGTAAATGCCAACTGGGAGTGCCATTTGCTAATAGGAGAGCAAGTGCAAGAGTTCAGAAGTGCATTCTATGTAATTTAAGGAACTAGGGCAAGAGATACTCTTGAAAGAGCTGGGTCTTCAAGAGTTTCTTGAAAGTAGATAGAGTGCCTGTTGTTCTAATAATCTTGGGAAGACTATTCCACCAGTTAGGAACAATGGATGAGAAGAGCCTAGATTGAAGATTCTTGAAGATTATAACAATGTGGTTCATGTAGGTATTTATGGGGGGTGAAGGGCCTACATGTCCTATTTGCTTTGGGCCCCTAAGTACCTTGAACTGGCCTTGGATGCTCACACACAGAAGTGTCACACTTTGGGTCACACACACGAGCACACACACACACACACACAGCTAGCAGTGCATACCTTTGCGTACAATATCGGCCACGGTGGCGGTGTACTCGTGGGCCTCCTGTTCGCTGGAGATCTGCAGGTAGGCGTCCCCCTGTAGAGGCACCTGTTCCAGGAGCGGCGCCAGACTGGTCACCCCGCACAGCAGCACCACCACCTGGGCCGGAGGGGTCAGTACACGCGCCAGGAAGAAGCGCGTTAGCGGACATAGCGCCTCCAGCAGGCCACGGGAGAGAATGAGCAGCTTACAGCGGTACTGCACCAGACACAGGAAGTCCTCTTGGCTCTTACGGCCCGTCACCGCGGAGATGTCATAGCAACAGATGGCGTCGTCGGGGGCGACCGGGCCTGAGAGGACGGAGCGCATGTACGACGCCCACTGCTCGGCCTCCGCCTCGTAGATGATGAGCAGATCAGCAGCTGGTGGAGTGGAGTGGAGGAAGAGAAGGAGAAAGAGAGAGAGAGAGAGAAAGAGAGAGAGGGAGAGAATAGAGAGGACAGAAAAGTAGGAGAAAGAGAGAAAGAGAGGGCAGATGAGAAGGAGAAGTATGGAACGAAGGAGACAAATAGAAAGAGGAAGAGATGACAGAAGGAGGAAGATGGAATGATGAAGAAAAAAATGATGAAGAAAAAGAGATGAATTGGGGAGAGAAGGATGAAGAGAAAGGAGAGGAGAGGAAATGGGGTGAAAGAGTAGAGAGAAGGCAAGAAGATAAAGAGGAGAAATGAAAGAGGGAGAGAGACAGAAAAAGAGAGGAATAGACACGTGAGAGTGAAAGAATTGGGGAGAGGAAGAGGAAGGAAAGGAGAGGAAATGGGAAGAAAGAGGGGAAAGGAGGAGATAGAGAGAGCAGAGAGAAGGAGAGAGAGAGTGATAGAGAAAGGAAAGAGAGAAGATAAAGGAGGAGAAATGAAAGAGGGAAAGAGACAGAAAAAGAGAGGAAGAGACACGTGAGAGGGAGAGAATTGGGGAGAGAAAGAGGAAGGAGAGGAGAGGAGAGGAAATGGGGAGAAGGAGGGGAGAGGAGGAGAGAGAGAGAGTGATAGAGAAAGGAAAGAGACAGAAGATAAAGGAGGAGAAATGAAAGATGGAGAGAGACAGAAAGAGAGAGGAAGAGCGATGAGAGAGGGAAAGAAAGAGGAGGAGAATAATGAGTTATTGGCCTCTGAATAAATAACTCGCTCAGGATCATGTTGCTCATCGATGCTAAGAGAGTTTGCAGCCTCATTCCAAACTCCTTAGACACTAATGCCATGTGAATATGCTGCTGGTTCACAACAAGCTCACATTCATCAACATTAATGTCCCCTTTGGGCCACCATATAGAACACAAGTACATTTATAGGAAGATTCCTTTCAGATTTCTAAAAGCATGTTTGTTTTCAGTACGATGTTAATGCGTCTTTCACAACCTGATGATCTTTTCTTTTTGGGGGGAAAGCTTTTGTTTTGTCGGGTCTAATCTTCCCTGGCCTATGATACACACACACACACACACACACACACACACACACACACACACACACACACACACACACACACACACATTTGTCACCATGCCTCAGTCCTTGCCTATTTGCATAGTCTATTACACAGACACACACACACACAAACAAACACTAAACACACATAGGTACAGTATTTGTCACCATGCCGCAGTCCATGCCCATCTGAATAGTCTATTACATACACACACGAACACACACACAAAAACACACACACACACATACTGTACACACACACTTCATCATGATTCAGTTCTTGCCTATCTGTATAGTCTATTACAAGTACACGCACACATAAACACGTCATCATGTTTCAATTCTTGCCCATGTATATGGCCTATCACACACAGACACACACACACACACACACATTGCCTACAGCATATGTATGGCCTCTTATCATTACAATGTACTTCCTCTAACGCCTAAGTCCTTATCCCTGAGCATATCAAAGCCACGTTAATGAAGCTTCCCACTTAGGCTAATTTAAGGCTCAATTAAGGCTAATTTAATTGAAGACTAATTGTCTCCAGTGCTTCTGGTACAGTAGCTAAGTTCCCCTAATGGAGCTCTCTCCAGTCAGGTCTCGCATTAGTAGCCTACATGTCCCCCATCACCACTCTTTCATTTAGCTCCTCTGCAATGCAGGCCGTTTATCAGGAGGAGATTCCACTCTATGCTTCTGATCTGGACTGGGCTGCGTCTGACAAAGCCATTGTAGCTAGCCAGTTAGCAGAAACACAAAGCCATAGTGGCTAACCAGTTAACAGAAACGCAATAACCCAAAGCCAGAGTAGTAATAACCTGAAGTAACCAGTCAGCAGTAACACAAAGCCATAGTGGCTAACTGATCAGCAGAAACACAAAGCCATAGAGGCTAACCCGTTAGAAGAAATGCAGTAATCCAAAGCCATAGAGGCTAACCAGTTAGCAGAAACACAAAGCCATAGTGGCTAACCAGTTAGTAGAAATGCAGTAACACAAAGTCATAATAGTAATAACCAGAAGTAACCAGTTAGCAGAAACACAGAGCCAAAGAGGCTAACCAGTTAGCAGAAATGCAGTAATCCAAAGTCATAGTGGTTAACCAGTTAGCAGAAATGAAGTAACACAAAGCCATAGAGGTAAATCAGTGACCGGAAGTCATAGTGGCTAACCAGTTTGCA
>JAODXP020008995.1:85000-87500 GCA_027497455.2 Sardinella longiceps
CAGTTTTCTTATTTTAATTGGGTAAGGAGGACAAATCAGATAACATTATAGCACTTTAAACTGGTCGGATGTCACCTGAATATGAATTTGGGTAAAAAAAAATGCAGTCAAATGGCTTTTATAGCATTTTGGAAAATAACTCTTCATATAGGCTATACATTTTATTCTAAATGGATTAATCTCATAGATTGATATTGTTTGGGAAGTATTTCATTGTTTTCTAAATTACTCTGACATATTCATATGTTGTGTTCTTATCGGTTTATTACACACATATTAATGCGTGTAAATTGTAGCATAATGCTGTGACGCTGTGACATAATTGAATTTTCTTGTGTGCCATTCATTGCGGGATTAGCGCCCGGTGTGTGTGTGTGTGTGTGTGTCGCAGTAGGCTAGTTTATGTTTTATTAGAGCACAAAGACGCGCAGAACTGTGGACACACGGCTGGACTGGGGGGGAGGCCGCTAGCTGCCATTGTTATTCACGGAGATTGAAATAATGACCGAATCCAGTTCATTTGTCCGCGCTGGCAGGCATGGTAATCCTATTTATTTGCGTCCCCTAGTGATACAAGCTCTACCGACCCGCAGCCGGTGGTCACGGGAGTAGGCTATCTCCCGGGACTGCACAAGACTATTCCCCGTTCCCCTCGCCTATCCACCAGCAAGTGGAAAAAGGCATCTCCCACTTTAAAACTCTAACGGTGCTAGAGTTTGGAATCACCACGAAACTATCACACAGCAGCGAGCAGTCAATGGTATGAACACACACACACACACACACACACACACACACACACACACACACACACACACACACACACACACAGAGAGAGAGACCTCCAATTAGAACTCTGCAGTTGTGAGGAGCAGAGACTATCTGTCCAATTGACTCTCTCTTAGCGGGAGGGTCTGACCGAGTGCACCAATAGCTTGCAAATTCGGTAGTCGGGAGCCGCACACTGTCTCCTCCATTCATGCGCTCAGCTGCGACAGGAGGGCGTATCCGTGCGCGGCAGTGACGTTAGGTTAGGTTGCACGCGCTTAGAGTCTCGCGGAGAAACTTGTCTCACGTCTGCTGTAAATCACACGGAGGCTCCAACCATCGCCAGCGCTGAAATTTGTTACCCTGTTGCGAGTATTTTTGGCGAACCGCGGTAGCAGCAAGTGAGCTCATCACCGCGCTGTGCCGTTTGGGGGGGTAGTAGAGTTGTTGAAGCTAACGGACTTTAAACGTTTAAAGCCGGATCGTTTTCAGACACCAGTTCAACTATAAGTGCATATTTTTTTTTAATAATTCAGTGGAAATGTCTGAAAACAAGCCGAATGATGATCCGAAGTTATCTACGACGGACCGGGTGGTCAAATGTGAGTATCTGCGCTCTCTATTTGGCGATCGCCAGGGTTTTCTTGGCTATTTTAAGTGCAAAATGGTTTTAATGTCAGCTGCAAAGCACTCTGTCCCCAGCGTTGCGCACTGACTGGGGCAGGCACTGCTATAGATCGGCAGTCTCTCTGTGTGTATGAGTGTGTGTGTGTGTGTGTGTGTGTGTGTGTGTGTGTGTGTGTGTGTGTGTGTGTTTGGTTGTAGAGGAAAAGGGTGTTAGCCGGCTGGTTTAGTAAAAGTAGGAAGTAAACGTAGTTATTGAGTGAGCGAGTTGTACTGACAAGTCTGTTGCTTTGAAATGGTTTGGCTTCCACCTAATCTGTTCAAATGAGCACATTTTGACAACTGGCATCATTTATAAGCATTATTCATGAACCTACAAATTATGCAGTGTAGTTTTTTTCTTCTTTTTATTATGGAGTTGAAAACGGATTGTGTGTGACACGGCTGTTGTCTCCAATGCATGAGCAACATTGCACAATTTTGCTTTGCATGACACAACCTCTACTTCTTATTTAACGCCCAAGTTCAATGCGTCGAGTTTTTAAAATCCCTCTGGCCGATGTTGACATTGTAACGTCAGCGACCGCCTATCCAAACGACTCCCCTTTTCCATGGAGTGGCTACCTTTCTACAGTGAGCCGATGCCGAGCTGGCCCCTCTTTCTGTCGTGTCTATCAATCTGTTCGCCTGTATGTCTGTCTGTCTGTCTATCTATCTATCCATCTATAGATCGATCTAATGATCTATCGATCCATCTGCTAACCGATGGTGAGGGGTCCTCTCTCTCTCTCTGGCGTATGTTTCTAGATCTGTCCCTTGAGCCGATGTGTTGCGAAGCCGACTTCTCTCTCTGTCTGCATATTGTTGCGGTGCAGTTCGCCACTCTCTTTGTTCTTCCCGGCTCCTGGAAGGGCAACCTGAGGATATGTCATCCCCTCTCGCTATCACTTTCCATCCTTTCTTTCTTTCTTTCTTTCTTTCTTTCTTTCATGCACCATTGACTAAAACCATGGCATGAGCCAGCGTCGCCTAACGCAAAAAGCACACTCGAGAAAGACAGAGAGAGAGAGAGAGAGAGAGAGAGAGAGAGAGAGAGAGCACTGTACAC
>JAODXP020008996.1:0-12303 GCA_027497455.2 Sardinella longiceps
AGGTCTCACTACGTCAAATGAAACAAGAAAACAGCGGATAATTTATATGAGACTTTATTTATAATGCAAATAATTTAATTTGGCGGTATGACTCTGTTCAGAGGAAATCCCCTTCTTTTCCATGAGCTCCATGGAAGCCAAGATGGGGAACAGCAGCAACTCAGGGAGAATTACCCCCATTTAAATAAAATGGAAGGGTAATGCATTTTCCCCCATGAACAGAGCAAGCAACAATGACAACAGTATGACATCGTTCCAGTTTTTCCTCTTTGGGTGGAGCCGGGGAGGAGGTGGGTTGCGAAATCAGCGTGCAACTGAAGCAGCAGGAAGAGTAACCAGAGGGAAACAGCTTAAATAGAGCGCCCAATTGACAAGCAGCCTATGGCGAGTGGCAGCGGAAAGACAGCTGACATGGGCTGGGCTGGCATTAACCAATTAGAGATGTAACAGCTGATAGTGGGCTTGACTACGTGGCCTGCCAGAACTAACGCAGAATGCTCCATTTCTGTCAGGTCCACTACGTCAAATGAAACAAGAAAACAGCGGATAATTTATATGAGACTTTATTTATAATGCAAATAATTTAATTTGGCGGTATGACTCTGTTCAGAGGAAATCCCCTTCTTTTCCATGAGCTCCATGGAAGCCAAGATGGGGAACAGCAGCAACTCAGGGAGAATTACCCCCATTTAAATAAAATGGAAGGGTAATGCATTTTCCCCCCAAACAGACCATACCAGGCAACCTCCCTGGCTTCAAGAGCCAGCGGAGGTAAATGAAATCTAAGGCCAAATTTTCAAATTAAAGTTATATGCTGAATTAACCAATAGCCCAATAAAGACATACGATCTAACTATTGAAAACGTTCTTTATTAAATTTAAACGACAAGAGGGAGAGCGCTCAAGCAAGAGCAAAAGAGTGCAGCACCAAAACCCCCAAAACTGACGGAGAGAAACGAATCAAGAAGCGGTGCTCATAGCCTTTTGAGCATCAAGTATGGCCTGAGCATCAGGCCGGAGATAGCGCTCGTAAGCCGCAGAAGACCATCGCCCCATAGCCTTCAGCGTGGAGACGGGAGTAGAGGCGGCAGCAGTGGTAGCGGCTCCTATGCGCAGCGAGTGTGCTGTGTAGCGATCTGGTGGGAGTCCGCAGTACAGGCAGAGCAGGCGGAGGCGAGCTGCGAACCAGGTTCTGGATACAGGCTTCCCCTCTTGGGTCAAGAACAGCGGCTCCCGCTGGCAAGCGCCGGATCGACTCATCATGTATGCCGACATGGAAGACAGAGGACAATAAGCAGTGTTAGTTTCAGAGATATAAATAATCGTTCCCTTCTTATCCCTATCAGTTTTAGAATGTTTAAGCAATAAAGTAAAGTAGTGTGCACCAACTGACATATCAGAAATAGTGAGGTCCTGAGAAGGATCGAAAGATTGAGTGCGAGTACAGAATTCACCACATCTGAGAAACCCATAAAACGCAGTGAGCAGAATAGTTTCTAACAATCGATCAGTGTAAGGACAGAAACACCCTTCCCTTAGCCGTGATATAATTTTTTGCAACAGAGAAAGTGTGACAGGGAGGCGGCGATCTTTGCCTTGAGGATTCTCTTTTTGAGGCCGTTAAGCAGGAGCCGAATAAATGGATTCTCCAGTAGACTGCAGGAGGATGGATCCAAGCAGCGTAGGTGGAATTGGATGCCGGCTATCATACTTTTAATGGAGGAAGGCTGCATTTTTCGGGACTCAAAACAATGGACTATAAAGGCACTAACACAAGGAATATTGACAGGCAGAGTAGTTACTGAAAATGTGGTACAAAAAGAGTTAAAATGAGACCAGGCTGAATCGTACATTTTTAATGTAGATTTGCTTAAACCGTTGCGCATATACTGCGCTGCAGAGCGCAAATAAGGCTGCAGAGATGAGGCTAATCTAGCACAGTCTGATTGAAAGGGGGGCATTCCAGACCGCATGCTGCCGCTTCTGGACACAGGAGGCGGAATCTCTGAAACTGAAATCGAGAAAGTGCGTCAGCAATTTGATTGTTTAAGCCAGGGACATGGGTTGCACGAAAATGAAAGTTGCCCAAAATGGATAACCATGTAAGGCGTCTGACGAATCTATTAATAAAAGGTATGGAGGATCGCCCCTTATTAATAATGTTAACTGTTGCTACATTATCACAGAAAAACATAATTTGTTTCCTGGCCCAATACCTCCCCCATAGAATACAGGCAACGATAATAGGGTACAACTCCAAAGCAGCGATGGATAATTGGTTTGCTGGTGAATGTGCAACTCTTCTGGCCAAACACCAGCGAACCACTGACCATTAAAAAATCCGCCAAAACCAACGGAGGGCGCAGCATCCGTAAAAAGTTTTAGGGCTATGGAGGACTCGAGAAAATCGTTGTGGAAAAAAAGAGATCCCGTTCCAATTATCCAGTAGCAGAGACCAGAACCTGAGATCCGATCTACAACCTGCGTCTAAGACGATAACATCATGCAAATCTTTGACAGATTTAGAAAGGTCGAGCAGCCTGGAAATAAAAGCGCGACCCTGGGGGAGAATGCGCATAGCAAAATTTAGATGCCCCAATAAAGACAGTAAATCTCTCTTAGAGAAGGAGGGCGCCTCTTGAGCCTCCTGCATGATTTGTCTTATGCGCTGCAATTTCTCAAGGGGCAAAGATGCTTGCATGTTAATAGAATCAAGGGTGATGCCTAAAAATTCAATGACATGAAGAGGGCCTACCGTTTTTTCCTCAGATAGAGGCACGCCCAATTTGAAAAAGGAGCGCTTGAGCGCAGCGATACAGTGATCAGGAATTGCTGATGGAAAATCGACGAGTAAAAAGTCGTCTAGCAAGTGGAGAACGAATGGCAGCTTGTCATTATTAAGAAGAATCCAACACAGAGCTTCAGAGAGGGTATCAAAAATTTTTGGACTGCTGCGACAACCAAAAGTTAGCCTTACTGCAAAGTACATTTTGCTTCTCCACTTAATGCCAAATAAGTGCCACTGCGAAGGGTGCAAAGGCATGACTTTAAAAGCATCAGATATGTCCGCTTTAGCGAGCCAGGCTCCTCGACCTGCCTGTTTAATAAATTTCACGGCATCATCGACGGTGTTGTAAAACAAAGAGAAAGGTGCTAAAGGAATAAGACTGTTGATGCTTTGCTCAGGACCATGGTGGGGGCTGACAAATCAATAATTAAACGTTTCTTGCCAGAGTACTTTCGAGTAGCAATGCCAATTGGATTTATCCTAAACAAGGAGAAAGGGGATGTATCAAAAGGCCCAATCATAAATCCCTTAATAACCTCTTTCGCGATCAAAGCATCAACAACATCGGGCTCTTTAGAAGCCGACAGCAAATTATTGCAAACAAGCGAATTTTTTGGCAAGTAAGACAACCCAGCAAGAAAACCATGAACGAGTCCTGTAATCAAATAATTCACGAAACAGCGGTTGGGATGATTTTTCAACGCCCTTCCCAGCCTGGGAACGTCGATTGGGGTTGAAGGCTTTATTTTTTCTTTTCCTTTCTCAAAAGCGGGTTCTCCGTGGACAGACGGATTTGGGATGACCATCCCCGCAGTAGCTACAAGCATGGATATATTTACAGTTATAAAACTTGCAGACATTTTCATTGAAATATAACAGAGAGGGGTGCTATAAGCGGTCACCTTCTGGTCGCCAGTTTGACTCGGGCCAGGCTTTGGTTGGAGCGGGCGCAGACTTTGAGCACAGGTTGGTGGAGTGCGATCGGGAACCACAAATTGAGCAGGAAATGGCTTGGTGGCCAGTAAAGTGCCTACTTATAAGGCTAAGGTCTACAACTGACCAATCGATTCGTTGATTAAAACGTTGAATAAACATAGCTGCTTTCGCGGAGAAGGACTTATGATATTCGAAGAACAAGGTTCCTCCATAAGATAAAGCCAGGTCGGATATGATAGCCAAATAGGTGTCAAACTCTGCTCTTCGAGCAGGATACACTTCACAAATGACGTCCCTATACACGCCAAAGGCGACATTGAACTCAGCGAGCGTCAGAGTTTTTAAAAGTCTGGGGTCACCGTCTTTAAGAGTGACTGAAACGTCGCCACAGTCCACTGTGCGCCTATCACAAAGTTCGGAATGCAACAAAATCTTAACAAGGTTAATGTCATTACCTGCAAGAATGTTGCTTCTCAGCTGGTGGGATATAGCAGCCGATGGAGGGAAGAATGGAGAGCCCGTAGACACAGGGATAGCCGTAGCGAGGGTTCTCCGCGGGATGACTTCAGCAGCTAATTCGTAGTCCCCGAAGACTTGATGAGCCGAGGAGGAAGCAGCTGGTTGAACTGGAGCTGGAAGCGGGCCGCGGATAGGGTTGGACTCCAGAACCTGGATCCTGGTGCTCATCTCGAGGAGAGAGGATTGAATGCTGGACAGAGCCGCGAGTGTAGGATCCTCGCCGGATTGAGCTATGAATGAACTGGCGCGGACCGGGCCAGGTCGTTTAGATGTAGCGGCAGCTGCCGGTTCGGTGTTCTTCCTCTTCTGGCTGTGTTTCCTTCCTGGTGCCGGAGGGGGCGGGGCAACCGGATCAGCAACCGGAACGCTGACAGTGTCCAGGTTTTCAGACAACAGAGCAAAGAGGTCTTCATGAGAGGCTCCAGCTGGAGTCGGAATGTTGTGTTTGTACAGCGTTTCGAGGACCTTGGGCAGAGGCCATTCATTGAAGTTGAGAGCGGAAGATCTAGGTCGACTTGCCAAGCGGGAGCTCCTACGGACGGAGGCAGTGGAGTCCTCTGGGACGGCGTCATCAACGAGACTGGACTGGTGTTGGGGTGCCTGGGTGTCATCTACGCAATCATTTTGCCACGGATCGTCCTCAGCAGCACTGCAGGCCATGATTGACAGCGAGAGGACTAACAGTAGAGGGTAGCTCAACATCGGCGGACTTCCGAAATGGACGTTTGCGAAATCAGCGTGCAACTGAAGCAGCAGGAAGAGTAACCAGAGGGAAACAGCTTAAATAGAGCGCCCAATTGACAAGCAGCCTATGGCGAGTGGCAGCGGAAAGACAGCTGACATGGGCTGGGCTGGCATTAACCAATTAGAGATGTAACAGCTGATAGTGGGCTTGACTACGTGGCCTGCCAGAACTAACGCAGAATGCTCCATTACTTACAACCACAACCCTAATGAGGAAAAATATGATTCCAAAGCCTCAGAAACATACACTGAGCTCCAGATTAAAGGTCTGACTCTTGCAGACTCGGCTCTCTACTACTGTGCGCTGCAGGCTATCCCAGTGATACAAACTCACTGAGACGCTGTACAAAAACTAAGAAAGGTTTTTATTGAGAGAGATCAAAGTAATTTCCTCCTTTTGGTTTAATATCAGTTAGCCGCCATCTATGGTTTCAAACTGAGCGGCTGTGGTCACACCTGCTGAAAAGGGGATGTCATTCAGCATATAATGAATGTGCCATGTGGTGTCATGGAATTATGTTTTTTTTTTTTTTTTTTTTACAGTATAGGCCTATCTTTTGCATTCACATGCACTTATATTGGTAAGAGAAATAACCAAGAACCCATAGATTGCTCTGTCTACAGTAGTCCTATGTGAAGAGTGGATAAAGATACAGAGAAACAGACACCACTTCAGTTTCCACAATGTGGGCTAAATGACAGAGTGGGCAGAGGGAAGCCTCTTCTTAGTAGATGACACGTAAGTCAGAGTTAAGGGGTCCACACACCAGATCTGACAAAGTGCTCCACACTCCGCTTCCAACATTCTATACCATTGTTTTCAATGCAACCCTGCACACCAGTGCCAAACTCTTCTGCCATTGATTGTGAATTACGATTGAAGTATTTTGTCAGAGCCGTTCAGAACATCCTGATTCCATTGGCTACTGTACTATGTTCGTTGCTAGTAGTGCCCTGCCTGTGTGCGGGGGCAATCAACATTGTAGAAAGTTTTCGAAGTTTTTCGAAAGTGCTCCGCAATGCTGTTGGAACTGGTGTGCGGAGGCCTTTAAAGTTCCAGAGGGACACCCACCTTCCTGGGCCACCCTCATATAGTCCATTTTGGTGGAGGACTGAAGTGGTATTTGTTTCTCTAGAACTTTATTCCATCTCCTCATACAGTATGTTACTTATAGTTTTCTGTCACCAAGGTGCTGAATATAGCCATATGGACAGTTCTACGACTCATCCTCAAACCATTATCTTCAAAGGCCTGCTGTTTGATGAGTGGCAAAGTGAAGGTGGAGTTTTCTTTGTGCATTCTGAGGGGAACATTTGAGTGTCACCCAGTCAGAGTTTGATTCACTTCCCTGAAGCAGCTTCCACCATGTTACTGTATGGACTCATACTGTTCAGTGCAACAGCAGGTAAGAGTTCTTCAGGATAGCAATGGAAAAGTACATTGAAGTTCAACAACTAATCAGCTACTTCACAGAGATATTCAAGTTATTTTTCTTCTCCAGGTATTAATTTGGGTAACAAAATTACATCAAACCCAAATCAAGATTCCTCTGAGGATGGATCTAATGTTACCTTGTCCTGTAACTACTCAACATCAGATACTGGTAGTCCATCGCTGCACTGGTATGTCCAGTATCCCAGATCAGCTCCCCAGTTCCTCCTGCTGGTGCTGCACATCACTGGGAAAGACCCGAGCCCAGGCAAACATCCTCGTCTGATGGGGAATCTAAACCAAGACAAAACTAAAGTCTTTCTGCACATCTCCCCTGTTCAAGTCTCTGACTCTGCACTCTACTACTGTGCTCTGCAGCCCACAGTGACACTAAACCACAGACTGCCATACAAAAACCTGACTGGCAGAGTAAGGACAAATTGTGTGACTCCCAAAACCTTGTATGCTGTACTTAATAATTAGTGCTGGGAAAAAATAGTTAACAATGAAAAGGGAGGAATACAATTAATACAAGAATACAATGATTACAATGATACCTTTTATGCAACATGTAACATGTAACATCAAAAACTTAGTTGCTCTCTGAGACTGCACATATCGGAAATTCAGACAATATTGCTCTTATGTGACACAAAAGTATGTGACATCATCAGAGAGAGAGACTGTCCTTCCATCCTTATTCTCCAGACCAGAACAGATACATGTAAAGCTTGCTAATGGATGCACTTCTCATTTTAAGCCAAGGGAGGGCGCAATCGTACTTGAAGTCAAAAGCAATGGGCTGAGGTTATAAATCCATATCAATTTAATCAGACAACGGCAAAAGAGTCTTCAGTTTATAAAGAGTGGAGACATTCAAATTTAAAAGGGGAACAAGATTTTTTTCCCTTTAATTTCAAAGAGAAAACAGAAAATGCCAATGTTTGTCAAGAATCATACTATTCTTTCTCCTTTCTCTCATTTTTGTTCAACTGTGTGTGTGTCACTGTAGAGATGTAAAAGGAGGTGGGTCTTACAGTGATGGCTTCTTGACTACATCATGCTGAGGAGATGAGCAGATATCTCAACAGATGAAGGTTCAATTCACACAAATATGACACTGTGCAGCCTTCTCTTGCTGCTTCCAGCACTGATAGGTTGGTTCATTTCAGTTTTAATGTTTTTTATATAATTTAGATATTATTGTCCATAATTTTAGTAAACTAAAATTTCATTCCTCCTTTTAGACAAGATTTTACAAGATAACATCACTCCAGCCTCTACAGAAATCTCTTTTCTGGTCTGTTTTTCAGGTTTCAGTTTGCAAGATGATAGCATCAGTCCATCATCCTCTACAGAACTCCTTTCCTCAGAGGGAGAAACAGCTTCTCTCTCCTGCACATACACTGTTGCTGTGAACAATCTGCAGTGGTATCGACAGAGTCCAGGATCTAAACCTGAATTCATTATCATGTTGTTTGAACATAAAGCTGATTTTGAGAATTCAACTGTTCATCATCGTACCTCTGGCAAAGTGGATAAAGGTTCTAAACGTGTTGAACTGAAAATCTCATCTGTTGAAGTCTCAGACTCTGCTGTCTACTACTGCGCCCTGCAGCCCACAGTGACAGGAAACCCAACAACATGGTACAAAAACTTACAAAAGCTACAGCCATTCTTCCTAACATAAGTAAAATTCAAATTGTGCAGCTTTTTGTTTCAGTATGATGTCTTCACTGAAAATATCATACAACCCTATCAACGAGATCACTACAGATGAATGTAGCTCATATCCAATCCTCAGTCTGAGGAGGAGCTGAACAGACAGACAGACAGACAGATAGACAGGCAGAGTCAATGACATCAGACTGCTGAGAGTGAAGAAGGAAGAAGTGACTCCAAGTAGATCTCAACTCCACTATGGGCTCCACCATGATGATTCCTGTAGCACTGCTACTCCTTTCAACCTTGTTGGGTAAGACACATCTACTACACAGTAGTCAACTAGCTTGATATTGAACTGTCAATAAACAATCTTGTATACTAATCATATCATCAGATCATTACTGCCTAAGTTCTCTTTTCACATACATTGCATTAATATTTTAGCCTTTCATTTCTAGGCAAGGTTGCTGGAAACCCCATAGCTCCAGACAGTACAGAGAAGAATGCTGTAGAAGGAGTAAATGTTGAGCTCACCTGCACATACACTGGAACTGCTTATGGTCTGCACTGGTATCGCCAGTTCTCCCAGTCTGGGCCACAGTTTCTCATTCTGGACTATCAAGGTATTATCACCAATGCAACTCCTCCTGTTCCTGGGATATCAATCAAACACAATAAAACTGCAAAGCAGGTTTTTCTGAAGATCTCATCTGTTGAAGTCTCAGACTCTGCTGTCTACTACTGCGCCATGGAGCCCACAGTGACAGGAAACCAAACAACACTGTACAAAAACCCCAGTAATTACGATGAGAACTATACAGATGATGAAGAGATGTTACAGTGGGGTTTGTCAAATGTTTTGGAGCAAGACTCATTAGAGGGAGGGCAACTCCAGGATCTCTGAGTTTAATGACCCAACTCTACAGTGGGCACAATTGTATTGGTCTGAATAATAGTTTTGAGGGACAAATTGTGAAAAAACAAAGAAAGAATTGAATAAATGGCACTGCAATGCCAGGAAGCAGTCCAGACCACACTAGAATCACACTAGAAATTTTCTTAAGCCCACTCCCTTAACTGTCATTTTTCACAATCACAGGCATGAAATAAGTCATGTGAAACTTTCATTGTGTCATTCATTAAATGACTACAACTGTTGATAGAACGTTTAGTGCCACCCCCCACCCCCAAACACACATACACACACACACACACACACACACACACTCAACTACCCCAAAGTAGTTTCAGCATTCTGAACAGCCTATAATTGAGAAAATTATACATGAGAATTTCACAAAAAATGTAATTGCTTGAAAAGAAATATTTTGAAATATTTGATAAAATATTTAAATATGGTCGCTGTATGGATTACTGGCTTTTCATTTTAAGAAATGCTTGATTCCGCCACAAGGTGGCAAAGTCACTCAAACTCACTGAAACCTTATAATAATCATCCTGTGCCATTAAGCCTCAACACGGATGAGAAAGAATTGCAGTGGGCTCAACACACTGAGAATAAAATGTATTCATAAATCTCTAGTGTTTTACCATGGAATGCAGCCAATAACATCTCATGATTTGAGGACTCGGAGAAGCTGATCTCTCTCTCTCTCTCTCTCTCTCTCTCTATTGCACACACACACACACACACACACACTCACCCACTCTCTCTGTGTCTCTCATTCACACACACACTTCCCCCCCCCTCTCTCTCTCTCTCACACACACACACACACACACACACACACACACACACACACATTAATATCTCTGATGACTGTAAGGAACACCATTTGATACTCCATGACATGGAGACTCCACTGCTACTCATCCTCATTATGGCTGCAGGTAAATTACTACAAATGCTCATAACAGTAGAAAATGATAAACAATTGAATTAGCCTACAGTAGTTAGATGAATTACCTCCACTTATTATTGCTAGAAACACAATGCTGAGCTAACAAAATCCAGTTAACTAAACATGTATTACTGTAAGCCAGAATAATGGATTTAGTTTCCTTAATTATGAGCTGAAATCTACCTAATATTATTTTTCTTGCAGGTGTCACTGCAGACCAGATTAACCGTGATCAGGAATCTGTCACCAAGACTGAAGATGAAGATGTGAAGCTTGAGTGCACTTATTCCACAAGCAACTACTATGCTATTCTTTACTGGTACAGACAGTATCCTGGCCAATCACCTGTTTATTTGTTACGGAAATATGGAAAGGGTACCACTGGTGAACACATCCCTGATAAGAACAAATATGGCTCCAAAACCTCAGAAAAATCCACTGAGCTCCAAATTAAAAGTCTGACACTGGCAGATTCGGCTCTCTACTACTGTGCTCTAAGGAGCTTCGCCCAGTGATACAAACTCACTGAGACGCTGTACAAAAACTCAAACAGTTTTTTATTGAGACACATCAAAGTGATTTCCTCCTTTTGGTTTAATATCAGTTAGCCACTATCTGTGGTTTCAAACTGAGTGACTGTGGTTACACCTGCTATAAGTGGATGCATTCAAGTACATGACTGAAGGGAGGTTTAAAAATAAATAAATTCAAAATCATGACCAAGCCAAAAGTCAATTTGCAATTAATTTATAGAAATATGCTATTTATATAATTTGGATCAATTTTATTATGAAATTGTATTATTCTTGTATTGATTTGGCTTGATTTTTAAGATGATGTTTAAATTGCTATTTGATAGCAATTACTTTGAAATGAAAACAACATAATTATTGCATATTTCTATAAATGGAAGATTTTGCATCTGAACTCATCAAATGAAAAAAGACCATAAGCTATTTTTAAATTACAGTAAAACAATACACGAGTTCTCAAGTTAACACCTCACAGATTAGCGGTGACATAATGTTAACAATCTGTATCTTGTAACTTATACAGGTAAGAATGACGTGCAGGTACCAATGAAAGAGTCCACTTCACTCAGTAGGCTAATCAATATACAGTATTAGCATATTCTTAAACTAATTTCTTACCAATACCCAGGTTGCAACCAACCGCAATACCATATGTGAAAAAAGGGCCAAATCCAGAAAATATACTGTTTATGGGGTCTAATATGTTCCCCTAAATTACTCTTTCCTAAATGTGACCAAAAGCAGCCCAAATTGTGAACACCAAATTTCTTAATTGTGGGTTTCATCGTAATGAGGAGGTTAGTGAATGCATCACTGTCATATCATTACATGTTACACCATACCCTGAGGGTGTATGCACACATTTTCCTGCAAAATTCAAATGGGAATTCTTGCAAATGGGAAATTTATTTCATTTTCAAATTATGCAACTCTCCATTTCCTAAAGGATTTGGCCATGGATAAATTGGGAAGTATTTCTAGACACCTGTTAGAACCCATGTTAAAACAAGCCATTGGTAAGAAATTAGTTCACGAATATGCTAGCATTCTGGATAACTTTCCCTAACTAAATGTGAATATATATTCATGCATGTAATTTAGTTTTTTGAAATGAACGATATCAGATTCATGCAGAAAGAAACCTGTGGCAGAACCCTGCAGTCTAACTGAGCTGTATGCTCTGAACTGTGCTTGGATAGATGGCTGGTCAGGCAGTGACCTCTTCGATTCAGAGACAGAATATTGGTCTTGGCTCTGTAACTTAATGAAATCATTGTCACAAACTGTTCAACCTTGGTCTAAATCCTTCACTCTTTGACCTGATGTTCAGCTTCCTTAATGACAGACCACCATCTGTTAGGATGGGGAACCATACTGTACTTCATCCAGGGTGATAACAAATATAGGTACTCCACAGGGTAGGGAACTCAGTCCCATGCTGTACACCACCATTCTTAAGTTTGCGGACGACACAACAGTTAATGGCGATGAGGCTGCTAAGGGCTGGAGTTGGAGTTGCTGGAACGGTGTTATATAAATGTGTCACTTAACAGCGAGAAGACCCAAGGAGAGATGATGCTGGACATGAGGAAAGAGACAAGACTGCATCAACCAATCAGTATCAGAGACTCTGTGGAGAGAACAGTTTAAATTTCAGGAGTTTTCACATCAGCCATGACCTCACATGAACTTACAACACCACCCAGTTGATCAAGTAATCTCAGCAATGACTATACTTCCTAAGGAGGCTGAAGAAGTTCGGCAGGCCTCCTAGGATCCTAGGATATTTACCACCGCAGGGTCCACAGCAGAACATGTAACATC
>JAODXP020008997.1:0-12783 GCA_027497455.2 Sardinella longiceps
AAATGCTTGGTGCAATGGAATCACATGTAAGCTTTGTTCTAATGCGACCCATGAATCAACACTACAGCCATCTTCATGGATCTGCCCAAGGTCTCTTCCTTAAGGGAGTTTTTCCTTGTCCCAGTTGCTCTTGGGTGCTCCCCAACCCAACCCAACCCATCAACCATTCCATGTAGTCCCTTTCCTACTTTGTACAAATAAGCAAACAAAAGGCATCTTTGCATTTTTTTTACACCAGTAAACATACATGTGCCATTTTCTAAGCTCAAGTTTTTTTAAATTAAAGATCCATGATCGTTCTGTGGCCGTGCACAAACTCATAATTCAAAAGCCAAGGCAAAAATGAGTTTTCCATTCTTTGTCTCCAAATGATTCAACACACCATAAATGAACATAACAAAAGGTTGCTCACCTGGTCAAATCGGCCCATGAACTTAAAAGCCTTCATTGCAAATTGGATCTTCGAGGAGTTACCATTTGCATAGATTTCTACAGTCTCATCAACTGCACATCTGTGAAAGATGAAGAGGTCAAATGGCGGCCATGTTTCTATGCAATAGTCACTGGATGTAAAAGGGATAAGATTTGAACCAATGCGGAATATCAACACATGTTTGAGCCAGTGTAGTAGGATGCTATGGTTGATCGTGTTAAAAGCAGCATTCAGATATGAAAAAGTACAATGCAGACATAGAAACAGTATATATCCAGACAACCAATGAATTAAGGTAGGCAACACGTAGACTGGAACTTACTGTAGGAGTATCGGATACAACTGGATGGATTTGTGGTTACAAGGGATATATACTTACCCACGCTGAATAATTGAATAGCTGCGCGGGTCTTCGCGATCATTACTAGGCGTAGCTACACAGGACTCCGCAATCAACCGAGTGTTGGGAATCTTAGTGAAGGACTCAATCTGCATATACATCATCTCTCCAAGAGTAAACGTCAGAGGGTAGGATTTTGGGTCTTTAGCCCGTGTGAACGTTTTGGAGTTGAAAAATTCAAACTGCAAGGTGCAAGAGCCAAAGCCTATCTGTGTGAAATGGACGGGGGGCCGGTGACCACGGAATTCAGTAGTTACATTACTGCGTTTGGGATACTTGCAAGAAAAAGCAATATCCACCAATGGGTGTCTGACGATAGTAGCATTGCTGTGACCATAGGACACAATTTCATTGGAGAAGATGAGATTTTCACCATCATCCTAAGAGAAAGAAATGGAAGTTAAAATATACAAACATCACCATATTAGTGGCAGTACCCTTTTCAATCAGCTCCCCACAGGCACCACCAAGATGGCCACCATGTGAAGGGACTGATGCCTCACCTCCATCTGAGTGTCACAGCCATCAAGGGGCGTGCTGGCCAGCAGGTGAGTCCCATTTGAGGAGAGAGAGCAGTTGTATTCACCAAGCCTCAAGTAACGGGCTTGTAGTTCGACACTACCAGATTGATTCAGTGCAATGTGGATGCTGTTTTCCAAACAAGTGATGTCCATCTCCACTGTAAGACAATCACAGATTTAAGAGGTCATTTCAGTAGCACTGCTGGGAGTGCAAGTTATGCTATAACTTTCTGAAAAAAGTTATGACTGACATTTATTATATAATAGCTATTCTTTGATGCAATTGGTCATTTCATTCATAAAATATGGAAATAAGAAGTGCTCTAGAAATTTAGAAAAAAAATCCACTATAACAATAGCCTGGCTTGTGTGACCATGTTCAGAAATGAACTGTGTTCTGGCACAGCAAGCATTGCCAGGGAATTCTGAGGTGGGATTAATCTAAACATCTATCAAATGCTATCAAACGTCTATCAATGCTATTAGACAGAGCTACAGAGCTGGACAGAGCCAATTTCAGTAGGCCTAATAGCCAATTTGATTTACGTTGAGATGCATGGAAAGCACCCCATCTGATTCATGAGATATGACAAGGACAAGATCATCAATGTTACTGACACCAAGAAACTGTTCTCCACTTTGAAATCCCCACTAAACCCTCCACCACCACCTCCTGCAACTAACCTCACAGCTGACATCTTTGCTGCGTTCTTTACCGACAAAGTTGCAGTAATCGGCAGCAGATTCTCAGACCCACCTACACAGACGACCTAACAAACTCATCCTGCTTCATTTACTTCATTCACTTCTCTATCAGAAAGTGAGGTGACTAAGCTTCTCAGCCGTCCGACTTCCTGCCAGATGGACCCCATTCCAACCACTCTTTTACAGGGCATTACTCCTACAATTGTGACGGCAACCACTCATGTTATCAATGCTTCTCCAACTTCAGGGACATTTCCCACCACCTTCAAACAAGCTCAGGTAAGACCACTGCTCAGAAAAACCATCCCTCTCTCCTATGCAAGTCGAGAACTACCGGCCTGCCTCTTCGTCCTTTCCCATCAAAAACCATCGAAGGAACGGTATTCAAACAAGTAACAGCATGACCTCCTTGATTCCAACCAATCTGGCTTCAGAAGCAGACACTCAAAGGAAGACATATCTGCATGGATGACCACCTCCAACTGAACCTCTCCAAAACTGAATTGATGGTCCTCCCAGCCAAGCAAACCCTACATCAGCATTAAGATAAACTCCCTATCTGTTGCTCCCACAGACAGACAGGGAGCAAGAAACCTGGGCGTAGTAATTGACTACCAGCTGACCTTTGCTGTTCATTTTGCTGTTGTTGCGCCGTTTCTCTCTCTCTTCAACATTAGGAAAATCAGGCTGTATCTTACCCAACATGCAACCCAGCTCCTGGTTATCCCTCACCTCGACTTTTGCAATGCCCTTCTAATAGGTCTACCAGCCTGTGTGGTGAAACCACTATTGAGGATCCAGAAGGCTGCTGCTGTTCGCCTGGTCTTCAACCAGCTAAAAAGAGCACAGGTCTCTACACTGTTCATGGAGCTGCACTGGCTGCTCACATTAAATTCAAGTCACTAATGTTGGCTTACAGGGTACTGTAAGGGTACTACCTTAAAGCCATCATCAAACCCTATTATGCTAACCTCCAATTACTCCGCTCCACCAAGGGTTGCTGCTTAGAACAGCCATCACCCCGCACAGGTCTATCTAGGCTCTTCTCATCCATGGTTCCTAACTCGTGGAATACTCTTCCCAAGACTATTAGAACAACAGGCACTCTACTGTCCAGAAACGCTTGAAGACCCAGCTCTTTCAAGAGTATCTCTTGTCCTAGTTCCTTCAACTACCTGGAATGCACTGATCTAGCAGCACTTCCCAATTCTTGCACTTGCTCTCCTATTAGCAAATGACACTTCCAGTAGGCATTTACTTGTATTGTGTTGTGGCTTGAGGGTTACCCCCCTTTTGTAAGTTGCTTTGGATAAAAGCGTCTGCTGAATGCATAAATGTAAATATGATGAAATATGGTGTCTGATGTGGGGAGAGAGATGCACTAAGAAAGTATTTATATACACATCCACTTACCTGAAGGTGGAGCTGGAGAAGATTCTGTGGAAGAAGTCCAAAATTATTAAATGAGCCCTTCATGCAGTAGGCTATATTATTACTTCACCTTACAGATACTATTGTTTTACTAAATGGTTAACAAACTCACCAGCACAATATGCCAGTTGACAGAACAATAATTGCACAAGTCTGTAAACATAGTAGCCTCCAGGACACGCTTTAACCTGTATGGCTTTATTTCTGAACCTGCAACAGTCATCTCCCCAGGTAGCACACACAGGCCTAGTCACAACGCCATCTTCAGGGCGGGGATGTGAACCGTTCATCCAGGCAGGTGCATGAGTGCCACAGTGACGTTTGGGAACACACTGTTCAGGCAACCTGGCACTCTGTCCGTCAAGAAACAACCGGTACCATCCCTTAAATGGTGTCTTTTTGTCACACTTGGGCTTGACAGATAGCAGTTCATTGGTGGTGGCCCTCCAAGGATCATCCAGCACTCTGTAGTGTTGACAAGGTTCCAGACTGTCCTGCGAGGCTTAAGAGGGAAGATATATGCACACACACACACACACACACACACACACACACACACACACACACACACGTGTGGAGATTTGACACATCTGAAGAGTAGCCTTTAAAGATAGACACAATCCAACCTTAAATATAGACAGCATGTCCAGTTCATTGAGGGTGCAATATTTTCTACAGCCACTCTGCTGCTTATCGGCCATGATGACCCAATTACAGCATTACGGCATTTAAGCTTATATTTTAATAATAATAAAATCTGCCAATTTCTGTATCACCCAAGTTGCCTGATGAACCATGTGCTACATAAACACAAAAACTGCTTTGATCTCAGGGACAACTTGAGTTGCTTGCTTTTTTGGAAGGTCAGACAGCAACAAGTTGGTTACATGTCATGTAGCAATTCAAATAAAAATTTTACAACATCCGAACCCATCCCATTCTAATATTTACATATTATGTACAGATACTCAAAGTAAAGATGATTTAGTGAGTAATCGAAGTAGGCTTTATAATAAGAGGCAAAAATTATTGAATGGAAACTTCACATACCACACTGTAGAATACTGCAAAAAAGAAATGCTGAAATAAAAGAGAAATCATAATTCAACAAACACAGTTTGTGTTCATGTGTGAGGTGATTTTTGAGGACACCGTTTACAAATTATAAAGACAAGATCAAAATGAACACACATCTTGTTGATGTAATATTTAAGAATGTGGACTGAGGAGGACCTACCTATTTGCACTGCTGGAAGCTTCACTACAAGAGAGGGGAGAGATGGGGAAGGAAAGTGAAAAAAAACTACAATCTTGGCAAAGCAAAGTGTTCCAAACCCAAAATACATTTTCTTTTTAAATCCGACAAAGACATGACATCTGAACTTGCACATAAAGATATCTAAGTTCAGTGAGGCCACACATAAGTGAGAGTTTAATAACTTACTGATTGTCAGAACAAACAGATGGCCAGTTCCTTTTAAATGAGACACACCAGCTGAAAAAGAACAGATTACAAAGAAAACTGAGGAGGAAACTCAGGTTAGTTGTGCCAAAAAGGCCAAGGATATTTTTCATTCTGAATAGCCTACATATCAAGCAGGTTTTATTTAATTGTTCATCTTAACTATGGAGCCTCGAACCTCACTCACGTCAGATGATTCGTGCGTCTTCAAATAAATAAATACAATATACAAAAAATAGCTTAATTAGGCCTAACTTAAACTTTCTAAGCCAATGACACAACGAAACTTCACTCATCTGAATAATACTGTTGCAAACAGACAAATCAAGCAAGTACAGGTGTAGCCTCTGTAGGCCTGTGTGGCTTGCTACGGTAAGTTATTGTGGGTAACATCAGCATCACATATTAATAGACCAATTCGGCTAAAATATACAACAAAGACACTATACAACAATCATGCTAAAAAAAATCTAACTATGTCGGCAACAGCATGTGCTGACAAAATACAAACAATTCCCTGACAGAAGGCAGTTACAGGTAGCATATCATACGGTTGCGAATAACAGCTGGAAACGGAGGTCTCTTACCTGTCCGCAAAGGATTGCCGTTCTATAAGGCACTCGGTCGATACTCACTTGGAGCAGTCTTCGCTGTTTAAAAGGTCAGGTTGCTCTGCTTCCGGAGGTCATGGACATCACCTGTAATTCCTTAATCATTAGTGCTTGCTACTCTTTATAAGTTTCTTTTGCCATATCACCCAGCCCTACCTTAACCCTGCTGAAACGAGTCAAGTGCCGTAAGGCATTCATATGGGCTATTTTTTAATAAATATCCTTGTTGTGCATCAGTATTGTTTAGCTTGTCGACATATAATGTAGTCTCCTTGTTTCAAGTATTATCTCTCTCCTTGTATGGTCTTTACTACGACTTTTGAAACTAAAATAAATTGGCACATAGGGTAATCAAAGTAAACATGACAATAAGTAGCCTACTGTAAGTGAAATATGTAGGCCCTTCTTGGTCATGAAATGTATTATATAAATGTAAATCTGACAATAGGTTATTGGTTGTTTTTTGGTCACAATTCCTCAGCAAACATAAGGCAGGTCTGCATTAACAAGATCAAAAATTAATCAAGCATTGAACCTTTAGTCAAAGACCATCAATATCAAGACCATGGATCCCGTCTTCATATCTTCACCAACAGACCCATGGATCCATCTAGTGGCCAATAACGATACCAGGAAATAAATATAAAACATTCCATGGGTGTAATACATCTCTCCTTGTTCCTCACCAGGCCCCCACACCACCTTCAGAGGCCCATTGCAACAGGACAGTCAATCAGCAACCCATAATTGGATGATTATGTACCATTCCATAAGTTAGCCACACTAATGCAATGGGTATTACAGGGAACTAAATGTTATTTAATCTGTTCACAATTTGATTTAAGATTCACAACAAGAAAAGCAGTCCATTCTATAGCCTAGCCTACATGACAAAAATTGGTGTCAGAACCACTTACATTTTTTAACCCTTTATAGGTTTGCTCAACCGTTTGGTAGAGCAACTTTTAACTCCTCATATTTTGATAAAAAACAAACCATCCTTAATTAAATCACATGGAATCATCTATACTACTTGGATACTATATATTAAATACAAAAAACTTGCTCAGTAGCTCTATTTATTTTAAAGCCATGCCATTTTAGCTTGTATGACTTCAAAATACGGAAATTCATAAATTCAGCCATTATACATATTATCAATTTTTCCGTATTTTCCAAGTATAGGAGTTTTTTCCTGTTTAATATTGTTAAAAACAGTCCATAGAACACACATATCAATTTTCATGCAAAAATACACATGTTTTGAGTATTTAATAATTTTGTGAAATTATGAGGTTGAGATGTCCTTAAAGGGTCATAATTCAGTGAATGGAAATTAATAGGCTGTTATGTCAAGTATCAAAAAATCATAGAATCTCTTCATAGAACATTTTTTAACTCCATGGTTGGGTACACTATGTCCTAAAAATGCCCTCCACACCCTTAGATGGTATACTTAAGCATTTCAAGGGAGTGTAGGGTATATTATAGCCTGACACGTCAGACTATATCATAAGAATGTATAGTCTGAAGACCACTGATAGACTGTACCTCAATGGAGGGGCGGGTGATTGCGTTGTCTTTCAAACTGCCTCTCCACGTAATAGGCTAGCGTTCCGGCCAGTGGTACCATATCAAACTTTTCCCGTAGCCCGTCGGTAACACGGCAAAGACATCTTTTTCAGAACGAAAAACTTCAGTGCACTTTCTTGTTTCACTTTAAAAGAAAATGACAAGTGCAATTCGTCCAAAACTAAAGCCAAAGACGATTCCGCTCTGGTTTGAGCAGGGCTGTCGTCATCGTACAAAGCCCGCCTTACGATTTCCTGTACACATACCGCGCTGTGATTGGTTATCCGCCTCCAGAGGAAGGCTAAAACGGGTTTCTATCAGTGGCCTCTAGACGTACCTCTGTGCAAATTCAAATTTGCTACCACTAGGGGTACGTCTAGAGTCTAGGCTAGGTATATTATATATATCCGATATTAAAATGGTTTTCAATGGGGGCGAGTCTCCTCTCCCCAAAAATCCATATTTTCATGGTAATAAACATACTCATTTGGTTTTTGCATGTTTAGATATTTAAGACCTATATGGCAAATACTATTTCAAAGTTTTTGGCCCAGCCTGTCCTTGGTTATTGGGCTTGGAAGAATGTACCAATGCATTTCAATGGGATCGCCATTAGTATGGTGTTTAATAGGAGCCTATTACAAAAGTAGATAATTTTGCTGAAAAAGCAATAAAGAGCACTTTGTAATGTGACTGTATGCAGAAATATGCATATATACAAAGTTTTATAGCTGTATATCTATTTTTTCTATAGGTTTCCAGTGTTCCGTAAAATGCACCCCTTACGGTCATCTCAACCGTTTGGTAGAGGTTCACAAAATACAGATGGAGGGGGGTCGATTGAGAAAAAAAAAAAAAAAAAATTGTTATTGGAGCTTACTAGAGCTGGAAAAGACAAAAAGACAAAAAAATAATTTTCATAAATATTTTTTTGGGGTGACCTACAAAGGGTTAAAGGGATGCAGGTAGGTTTTTTTTAGAAGTTTCTCTCCCTCAAGAAAATATAAGGTTGTACTTGTAGAGGCTAAATAGTGGGTTTGCCCCAATGAACTCCCTTTGGCAAAATAAATAAATAAATTTGGTGTGCATTTGGATACGTTTTAGCATCCATTATTTCCAGGCGGCAAAGGGGATATATTCAATTCATTTCAATGAGAGAATTCAGTTCACCACCATTTGGTCATACAATGTTAATGTGTGCCATGTTACCACTTTGAACGTGCATCATTTTTCTATAATATGTGCATGTTGTGTTGTTCTCCCCCTACTTGAAATGACACACTTCAGATAGAAAAATGTATTTTCCCGTCCTTTATTTCTTTGGTACAGGTATTAAAAGGCATAAGGGCGTTTTTAACAGGACAGACGTCTACTTTTCCATTCAGCCTATGATGAGCCTCCATTCTTGGTGTTCTGTACATCACTGCTCTGCAAACCACGGCAGGTGCTTACAAAGGTACCAAGGGTGAACATCAAGGTTTGGTCCTAGTGGGTGTGCCCTGTGAAAGAGAGGAAAACACATTCAAAGGAACACCTAACCATCTCATTCTTTCACAATCTGCAAAAAAAAAAAAAAAAAAAAAAGTTAAGCTCTGACATTTTTTTAAACCCATTTTTGGTTTTGGATGGGTCTACAGTACATGAGTTTGAGCTATGGTGTGCATAAGAAAATATAACCATCTTCAGTATCTGCAGTAATCAATGCATGGGAAGAAATGGATGAATTAAAAAAACTGGATGAATTAAAAAACAAAGACAAAGAGGCCATTGCTGACGCTGAGCAGTTGTGGTGCCCAAAATTAATAACTCCGCATTACCTGGACTTGCTTTAGTTACATGGTCCTTCAGCTGTATAGGACCCTGGGAGATGAAGTAATTGGAGGTCTGAATGGGAGCCTCCCTCTTGCTGATTGAAGGACCGGCCCTAGAGATGGAGGTGATGTAGCCAACAGGACGGAGAATCCGCTCTCTGCTCTGGATGTTATGGACTGCACTAGTCAGGATGGATGCCTCCCTCTTTGCTTGTTGTATGCAACCCTGAGAGCACCTGCTGCCACTTGCACCAGCCTTGCAGAGAACTACTGAGCAGGAGATGAATACCTACAGTACACACAGGATGTGGAACCAACAGAATAGTTTAAGACAGTGGTTCTCAAACTTTTTCTTTCATTCCCCACTTTGGAAGGCAGAGAAGTTCCACGCCCCACCTGGAAGGCTCAAATTGCGCACAATATCTCAGTGAGGAATACTTTGCAAGTACAGGATTTTGCCAATTTCCAGGATTTTGCCAAATTTCTCTCGAATCTCATCACAGCAACTAGCAAGTAACACCATTGGAAAGCTCAATTTACTGTCATATGCGCATATCTGACAAATAACTTAGGGGGCTTGGTGCGGCCTTTGGTCAATGGCAAAGAGATGTCTCGCGCCCCACCTGTCATGTGTCTGCGCCCCACTAGTGGGGCCTGACCCACAGTTTGAGAAACACTGTCTTAAGAGGACATTATAGAATGGAATATTGTGCCTCATCCGCTGCTTAACAGAATTTTCCAAAATAAGATAAAGTGCAATGTTACCAAGTAATCAACTATTAAACAAATGCTTTGTGCAAAAAACACCACAGGTAAGACCTCCCATTTCACCTATTAGCCAACACTACCACCTTCATATGCACACACAGAATATGCCCACGCAGCACAGTGGATCAATTTCCTCAAGTAAGGGAGCACACCCACCAACCAACCAAACAACCCACCCACCCAGTTCCTTTCCTACAGCACTTCTGTACTTTGTATAAATAGGTCAACACCAGACATCTCTCCATTTTCTAAACCAGTATGCATGTGCATGCGACAACCTTCCAGGATGTTTCAGTAGCCATTCTAAGTCAAGTTTGTCATATGAACGATCCATAATCGTTCTGTGGCTGTGCACAAGCCATTTCAAAGCCAAGGCAAAAAAAAAAAAAAAAAAAAAAAAAACACAGACTTCTCCATTCCGCACATAAATGAGCAGAACAAAAGTTGCTTACCTGGTCAAATAGGCCCATGAACTTAAAAGCCTTCATTGCAAATTGGACCTTTGAGGAGTTGCCATTTGCAATTATTTCTACAGTTTCATCAACTGCACATCTGAAAGAGATGAAGGTCAAATGCCGGTCATGTTTCTATGCAATGATCACTGGATGCAAAAGGGGTAAGATTTGAACAGTGCTAAAGCAGAATCTTTACATGTTTGAGCCAGTGTACTAAGATACACTGGTTGATAAGGTTAAGGAACACTCCACCTTTTCATGAAAATTGATTATTCACCCCTTACTTGGTGTTACACATGACAGTAAAAGCATTTTTATCTCAGTACATGCATTTAGCTTAGCATCCACTGGAATGTAAAGTGCCAAATAGCAACTCGTTGGCAACATTACATTCCAGCGCCTAAGCGAAAACGTGTACACAGACCAAAATGCTTTTACCCACCTATGTAACTCCAGGTAAGACTGAATATCTCAATTTCATAAAAGGGTGGAATATTCCTTTAAAGGCAGCACCAAGATGAATGTCACGATTAGTATAACCTGAGTTACAGTATATATCTTTGAAAGACGTCCCATGAATTAAGGTAGGCTACATGTTGACTGGAACTTACTGTAGTCATAGTACCAGTCACAACTGGATTTGTTGTTACAAGGGAGTGTACAACCGGTTTAGTTGAACTATGAGGTAAATGTTCAAACAGCTGTAAATCACAAGTATACTTACCCATGCAGAATAATTGGATAGCTACGTTGGTCTTGGGGATCATTACTAGGCGTAGCTACACAGGACTCCGCAATCAAGCAAGTATTGGGAATCTTAGTGAAGGACTCAATCTGCATATCCATCATCTCGCCAAGAGTAAACGTCAGAGGGTAGGATTTTGGGTCTTTAGCCCGTGTGAACGCTTTGGAGTCGAAAAAATTCAAACTGCAAAGTGCAAGAGCCAAAGCCTATCTGTGTGAAATTGACAGGGGGCCGGTGACCACGGAATTCAGTAGTTACATTATTGCGTTTGGGATACTTGCAAGAAAAAGCAATGTCCACCAATGGGTGTCTGACAATAGTAGCATTGCTGTGACCATAGGACACAATTTCATTGGAGAAGATGAGATTTTCACCATCATCCTAAGAGAAAAAAATGAAAGTTAAAATATACCACAACATCACCATATTAGTGGCAGTCCCCTTTTCAATCAGCTCCCCACGGGCACCACCAAGATAGCCACCATGTGAAGGGACTGATGCCTCACCTCCATCTGAGTGTCACAGCCATCAAGGGGCGTGCTGGCCAGCAGGTGAGTCCCATTTGAGGAGAGAGAGCAGTTGAATTCACCAAGCCTCAAGTAACGAGCTTGTAGTTCGACACTACCAGATTTATTCAGTGCAATGTGGATGCTGTTTTCCAAACAAGTGATGTCCATTTCCACTGTAAAACAAGGTCATTTCAGAAGCACTGCTGGGAGTGTGACAACCTCTACACAAACTAACCCAATTATGTAACAACTTCCTGAAAAAAAAGTTATGACTGCAGTCTATAATATAATAACTATTCTTTGAGGTAATAGGCCAGTCATAAAATCTGGGGAGCTCTAAAAATATAGAAGATTCTGCCATAACAATTTTCTATTACATGATGAAACATAAAAACAAAAAAGCCAACCTAGTACAGTATGAATTGACCTCGGAGATGACTCCATACAATATCAAGGCCCAATGACAGCAATCCTGACTACAGCCTCCCCTGAACATGATCCAGTTACCATAGAAATGGCAGACACCAAGAAAGGGTTGCAGACTTGAACTGGGCCAATTTCACATGATCAGGAACTGATTAGGACTTAGTTACACTCCCCACCCCCACCTACAAATTAGCATGGTTTTATTTCAGTAGGCCAAATAGCCGATTTGATTTGTATTGAGATGTATGGAAAGTACTCAATCATCCCAGTCAAGAGATATGATAAAAAGGGTGTATGATGTGGGAAGAGAGCTGCACAAAGAAAAGATTTATACACATCCACCTACCTGAACGTGGAGATGGGGTAGGAAGAGCTGGAATAGATTCTATGAAAAGTAGTACAAAAAATATTAAATGAGCCTTTCAGGCAGTATATTATTACTTAACCATTTAGTAAAACAGTATCTAATGTGAACAAACCAACCTGCACAATATGCCAGTTGACAGTACAATAATTTCACTAGTCTGTAAACATAGTAGCCTCCAGGACACGCTTTAACCTGTATGGCTTTATTTCTGAACCTGCAACAGTCATCTCCCCAGGTAGCACACACAGGCCTAGTCACAATGCCATCTTCAGGGCGGGGATGTGAACCGTTCATCCAGGCAGGTGCATGAGTGCCACAGTGACGTTTGGGAACACACTGTTCAGGCAACCTGGCACTCTGTCCGTCAAGAAACATCCGGTACCATCCCTCAAATGGTGTCTTTTTGTCACACTTGGGCTTGACAGATAACAGTTCATTGGTGGTGGCCCTCCAAGGATCATCCAACACTCTGTAGTGTTGACAAGGTTCCAGACTGTCCTGTGAGGCTATATGCACAAAGACAGTGTTGAATTCAAATCTAGACAGTAGCCTATAAAGATAGACACA
>JAODXP020008999.1:0-12165 GCA_027497455.2 Sardinella longiceps
GATGCCGCAGCTCAGCGTCACGGCATCACCTGACCGGAACAGCGGCTTTGAGCCCTGTTTGAATGAACTGGACTTTTCACTGAACGCTAAACACACACCCGTACATTGAATGTTCGCTAAAACATACACACACACAATTACACATAGTTGTTTCAACCATGTTACCAACTTCGTATCTGCTATATCATCTTCCCGGTGTTGAAGACGTTTGTCATTATGTTTGGTGAGTGCACGCACCGGCATTTTAGCAATGCTTTACACTGTTTGGTTAACGTTACATTGTTTACATCAATTGCTTAACGTGAATGAATGCACTGACTCAAATATCCTTTCAATGTTTAAACTTTATTGTGTGATTGTAACATTACAACTTGTGTGAACAAAGGAAAAAAAACTTATATTTACCGGCGTCGTAGTTTCAGCAGTGTTAAGGGAGCGCGCACCTTCACTGTCGGGCTATTATGCCGTTCTGGCTTGTTTGGCGCGTTCGCTAGCGTCTCGTGGTGCGCGGTCTGCGCAATGGTAGCGCCCAATTAAGCTTATTTTGTGTTTGATGTCTAGTTATTGTTTGATGATTATTTAGTTATCCTGTGTCAGGAGTGATTATTTTGGTTTCAGTATTGCAGTGCTTTTGTATTATTTTGTATGATTTATGGTGCCAGTGTTGGTTATGCCCTGTTTTCACCTGTGTGAGTGGTATGGTCCACTAGGGGCGTGTATGCTGTTTCTCTGTAAAAGAGGTAGCTTTGTCATTCTTGTAAAGGCCAGCGACGTGAACAGACCTATTGTATGGTGTTAGGCCTCTATCTCAGTGTGGTGAGATTTTTTGCAATATTGGCATTCAGTGTTGTTTTGCTATTTTGCATTTTGTTTATTTTTCAGTATTTTATTTCTGTTTTTGAAGTCTCTTTTTGTTTATTTGACCCTCGTGTCATTGTTTATTTCTCATTTATGATTTGCACTGTAAATATTGCACTTGGGTGCTCATTGGCCGGAAGTCAATAAATCTACTTCCTCTTTGCCTAAATCCTCTGCGTCATCCTCTGCTTGAAATAGACCACCGGTCATGTCTACCTTTTGACATTTGGTGGCAGCGGTGACTTCCGGTGTCCAGCGAGGATGCAACGAAACACAGAACAGCAGTCCAGCAGTGGGACGGCAAGACAGCCAGCCACCCAAGATGAGCCCGCAGCCAGGGCAGTGGAGCCTCAAGGAGAGGAGGAGCAGGACCAAGTTTCAGATGGTGACAGCAGCTTGGGTCTGGAGGCGGCGGTGAGGCGCTTCATGCTGATGCAGCAAAACCGCGATGCTCGTTTCGACAGAGAGGTGCAGAGACAGGACCAGCGCTTCAGAGCCCTGCAGCATCAATTCAGCCAACTGCAGGCTTATGTGAGTACAGAGCGGCTGGAGTTGCGGCAGTCCTCAGAGGCACCAGGGTCTCAACCACCCAGCATGAATGCATCTGCAGCTAACATCCCCGGCAGAGTGTCCCCTGGAGTGAGCAGCATCCCCTCCCAGCCCATGACTGTGTCTTCTTACCACACCACTGTTCCACCTCCCACAGCATTGGCTCCACCAAAGATGGCCGCCTTTAAAGAAGACGAGGACATCGAACATTATTTGACGACTTTTGAGCGGATAGCGCTGGCCAGTCAATGGCCTATGGACAGATGGGCTCTCTACTTAGTGCCCTTGTTGACAGGTAAGGCCCGTGCAGCATATGTGGCCATGGACATTAGAGAGGCCCAGGACTATGTTAAAGTAAAGAGGGCCATCCTGTCTAAATTTGAGATTGATGCAGAGACATACAGGCTACGGTTCCGGTCCAAAGAGGTGTTGGATGGTGAGACGCCGAGAGAACTGCAATCCAGGCTCCGCGACCTCTTCGAGAAGTGGGTGTGTCCTCGTGAGCGATCCAAGGAGGAAGTCACAGAGCTCATCATCATGGAGCAGTTCCTGTGGATGGTCAACCCCGAAATACGCACCTGGATTAAGGAGCACAACCCTCAGTCTGCCAGCCATGCGGCCGTGCTGGCTGAAACCTACATTGCAGCCAGACGTGGACGGAGAGGACTGCAGTTGGGCTGCATGGATACAGGCTCAAGACGGGACTCAGGACAGACAAAGGACAGTGGTCGACCAGCACCTGGTAAGTCTGTGGGTGGTACCGAGAGTGAGTTTAGGAGATCTAGCTACACTAAGGACAGACCATCTGCACAGTTTAAACCAAAGCCAAAGATAGTCTGCCATAAATGTGGTCAGCCAGGACATATCAAGCCTGAGTGCCCTGTAGGTCCCTCCACTGAATCTAGACTCTGTTATGTGCCCCAGCCCCATAGTTCTCACCCCGTTAGCACAGATGTCACGGTTCCTGTTAAAATCCAGGGGAAAATGTGGGAGGCCTTAGTAGACTCGGGAAGTAGCCAAACATTTTTGCAACGAAAGTGTCTTGATGTACCTCACTTAACCAGTGTAGGCAAAGTGAAGGTGAAATGTATTCATGGTGATGTGACTGAGTATGATACTGTTGAGGTGAAAGTGGAGATTGATGGACAGGCTTACCTGCTTTGTGTAGGGGTAATGGATGAGGCCCCTTATCCAGTGATTTTAGGGCAGGACGTCCCTGTGTTAGCAGACTTGCTACAGAATAAATGTGTCAGCGCCACAGCCTATGTTACCACTAGGTCCCAAAGTGAGAAACTCCTATCAGAGGGGTGGGATGAGTTGCCATTTCCAGTTGGGAGGGTAAAGAAATCCAAGGCTGAGCGCAGGAGTGACAAGGTCAGGGGTACCCCTATCAAGGAAAAGTTACCTTTGCCCACTGTGAGTGAAGATGAGGTTAGCGCTATTGATTTTGAAACTATGCAGCAGACTGACTCATCTTTAAAACCCTTGTTTGAAAAGGCTGTAACAGCCGAGGAGGCTAGTGAGCTTAAGGCTAAGGGGAAGGAGTGTCACGTGGTGAAAGACGGCAAGCTGTTTCGCCTCAGTGAGGAGGGCGAGCAGTTAGTTATTCCACGCTCTTTGAGGAACATTGTGTTAAAGATAGGGCATGGGATACCTTGGTCGGGCCACTTGGGGCAGCAGAAGACACTGGACAGAATAGCCAACAGGTTTCACTGGCCAGGGTTCTACCAAAATGTAATTGACTACTGCAAGTCTTGCCCCGAGTGTCAGTTAACATCACATGCCAGCAGAGGGACTAAGGCCCCACTAGTGAGTCTCCCCATTGTAGACACCCCCTTCACCCGCATTGCAATGGACATAGTTGGGCCATTAGAGAAGAGCAGAGCAGGCCACAGGTACATTTTAGTGATCTGTGATTACGCAACCAGATACCCAGAAGCTTTCCCCCTTAGGAACACCAAAGCTAGGCAAATAGCCAACTGTCTCATTCAGCTATTTTCAAGGGTGGGTGTACCAAGGGAAATTTTGACTGACCAGGGGACTAATTTCAGCTCTAGGCTCCTACGTCAGGTGTATAGGCTCTTGGGTATAAGGGGGATTAGAACCACACCGTACCACCCACAGACGGATGGCTTGGTGGAGCGTTTTAATCAGACGCTGAAAGCCATGCTCCGCAAGTTTGTGAATGACTCGGGCTCGGACTGGGACCAGTGGCTACCCTACCTCCTGTTTGCTTACCGGGAGGTGCCCCAGGCATCAACAGGCTACTCTCCTTTTGAACTGCTGTTTGGGCGGCCTGTCAGGGGGCCACTGGATGTGCTTAAGGATGCTTGGGAAGGGAGCCAACCGGGCCAGCAAACGAACATTGTGAGCTACGTGCTGCGCATGAGAGATAAGTTGGAGCAGCTCACCACCATGGCTCATGACAACATGGCTAAGGCACAAGAGCAACAGAAGTCATGGTATGACCGCAACGCACGGAGTCGTTCTTTTGAGCCGGGCCAGAAGGTGATGCTGCTGTTGCCTTCTTCAGACAGCAGTCTCCTAGCAAAGTGGCAGGGTCCCTTTGACGTTCTCCGGAAAATGGGTCCTGTCACTTATGAGATCTCCATGCCTGGACGGCGCAAGCCTCAGCAGGTCTTTCACATTAACCTGCTGAAGCTATGGATTCCACGGGATGAAGTGCCTGGCAACCAGCTGTGGGCGCGCAACGTCGGCGATGAGGAGGAGCTTCAGGAGCAGTACTTCCCTGTTTCCCAGGGGGAGTCATCGCAACCGGAGCTGACCCATCTCACTCCACGCCAGCAGAAGGAGCTGCTGAGGTGCATCCCCAAGGACCTGTTCCGGGAGGAGCCGGGCAGGACCTCTCTGACTCAACACAGCATTCGGCTGACCTCGCCAGGACCCATCCGCCAGAACTGCTACAGGGTGCCAGCCAAGCTCATCCCCGCACTCAAGCAGGAGGTGCAGGCCATGCTGGAGACTGGAGTCATCGTCCCGTCCCACAGTGAGTGGTGTAGCCCTGTCGTTCTTGTGCCAAAGAAGGACGGCGGGCTCCGCTTCTGTGTGGACTTCCGCAAGGTGAATGCCATTTCAGCCTTTGATCCATACCCCATGCCGCGGGTCGATGAGCTGATGGAGAGGCTGGGGAAGGCTAAGTACCTGAGCACGCTGGACATGTGCAAGGGGTACTGGCAGGTGCCCCTTACACCAGAGGCTCAGGAGATGACTGCCTTCAGAGTTCCCTCGGGACTGTACCATTTTACAGTCATGCCGTTCGGGTTGCATGGGGCCGCTGCAACGTTCCAGCGGCTGATGGACCAGGTCCTGAGGGGGGCCGAGGACTACGCGGCCGCTTACATCGATGATGTGGTGGTATACAGTTCTTCGTGGGAGGAGCATGTAGCCCACCTGAAGGACGTCTTCCATCGCATCCGCCAGGCGGGCCTGGTGGTTAATGCCTCCAAGTGTCACCTGGGCAAAGCTGAGGTCTGTTACCTTGGCTATGTCCTTGGAGGTGGAACCATCAAGCCTCAGATCAGCAAGGTGGAGGCCATCAGGAGTTGTCCGCCTCCAACCACGAAGAGGGGCGTTCGGTCCTTCCTGGGATTAGTCGGTTGGTACCGACGTTTTATTCCAGACTTTTCCAGCAGGGCAGCGGTACTGACCGATCTGACGTGCAAGAATGCGCCCAATCGGGTGCGTTGGACTGAGGCCTGTGACCGTGCTTTCCAGGACTTGAAAGAGAGCATGTGTCAGGGTCCAGTGCTGCAGAGCCCTGATTTTGACTTACCTTTTGTCGTCCAGACTGATGCCTCAGGCGTTGGTCTTGGGGCAGTTTTGCTGCAAGGTGAGGGTGAGGACTTCAAACCTGTGCAGTATATCAGCAGGAAACTGTACCCTCGGGAGACCAGATACTCCACTGTTGAAAAGGAGTGTCTGGCGGTGAAATGGGCCTTGGACACTTTGCGATATTATCTGGTGGGCAAAGAGTTCACCATAGAGACTGACCACAGAGCCCTACAGTGGCTTCACAAGATGAAGGACAGCAATGCCAGGGTCACACGCTGGTATATGGCCCTACAGCCTTACCGCTTTGCGGTGAGGTATCGGACCGGAAAGACTAATGTTGTTGCTGACTTCCTGTCCCGCCTCCATGAGGGGGATCAGTCTTAAGGGGAGGGTGTGTGATGCCGCAGCTCAGCGTCACGGCATCACCTGACCGGAACAGCGGCTTTGAGCCCTGTTTGAATGAACTGGACTTTTCACTGAACGCTAAACACACACCCGTACATTGAATGTTCGCTAAAACACACACACACAATTACACATAGTTGTTTCAATCATGTTACCAACTTCGTATCTGCTATATCATCTTCCCGGTGTTGAAGACGTTTGTCATTATGTTTGGTGAGTGCACGCACCGGCATTTTAGCAATGCTTTACACTGTTTGGTTAACGTTACATTGTTTACATCAATTGCTTAACGTGAATGAATGCACTGACTCAAATATCCTTTCAATGTTTAAACTTTATTGTGTGATTGTAACATTACAACTTGTGTGAACAAAGGAAAAAAACTTATATTTACCGGCGTCGTAGTTTCAGCAGTGTTAAGGGAGCGCGCACCTTCACTGTCGGGCTATTATGCCGTTCGGGCTTGTTTGGCGCGTTCGCTAGCGTCTCGTGGTGCGCGGTCTGCGCAATGGTAGCGCCCAATTAAGCTTATTTTGTGTTTGATGTCTAGTTATTGTTTGATGATTATTTAGTTATCCTGTGTCAGGAGTGATTATTTTGGTTTCAGTATTGCAGTGCTTTTGTATTATTTTGTATGATTTATGGTGCCAGTGTTGGTTATGCCCTGTTTTCACCTGTGTGAGTGGTATGGTCCACTAGGGGCGTGTATGCTGTTTCTCTGTAAAAGAGGTAGCTTTGTCATTCTTGTAAAGGCCAGCGACGTGAACAGACCTATTGTATGGTGTTAGGCCTCTATCTCAGTGTGGTGAGATTTTTTGCAATATTGGCATTCAGTGTTGTTTTGCTATTTTGCATTTTGTTTATTTTTCAGTATTTTATTTCTGTTTTTGAAGTCTCTTTTTGTTTATTTGACCCTCGTGTCATTGTTTATTTCTCATTTATGATTTGCACTGTAAATATTGCACTTGGGTGCTCATTGGCCGGAAGTCAATAAATCTACTTCCTCTTTGCCTAAATCCTCTGCGTCATCCTCTGCTTGAAATAGACCACCGGTCATGTCTACCTTTTGACATAGTTTATTATTCAAGAGGGGCTATGTACAGAATAAGTCCCATAGCAGCTCATTTTCATCTGTGGCCCTTGCATTGTTGCAGAGCTCTGGAGCAGAAATTGCAATTCACTGACTTGGGTGAAGCACAAAAGTAATTTTCAGGACTAAGCTGCAAAAGAGATGGTTTTGCCATTTGAAATGATCAGGGGACGGGTTATGTTTGTGGAACCGAGACAAGTATTCCCCTCCTCTGAGAATTCTTTCTCTCCTTCTCCCTCTTTCTCTCTCTCTCTTTCTGTCTCTTCTCCACAGTTCCTTTAAATTATTTTTAGAGTTGGAACCCCAGGTCCGTGATATTATCTTCAAGTTTTACGAGTCAAAGTATGCGTCATGTCTGAAAATGCTGGACGAGATGAAGGTAAGAAACTGTTTTTGTGTGTGTGTGTGTGTCTGTGTGTGTCTGTGTGTGTCTTTCCCTCCCAACGAGTGTCTGTGTCTTATGACTCCAAGTGACTCTGAGTAGTTTTCAATTCCTGTCATGTATAGTCAGTAGTAGTAAGTAGATCTCAACACCATACGTATCAAATTCACCACATGTTTGGACAATACGGCAACGCAGGCTGTTTACCAGGTTGTGTTGTGAAAACAACAGCAGGAGGAGTCACCTTATTAAGTAGGGCAGGTGCTTTTTTAGAGCCAGTGTTGTAAAATGGGAGGGATGTGGTGATGGGGGAGGGAGGGAGGGAGGGAGGGAGGAGGCGGGATTTGTCCATATGGGATCATTAATTTACACCTGTCTGATTAATTGACCTTCTTTTGTGTTTGACAGGATAACCTTCTGTTAGACATGTACCTGGCTCCCCACGTAAGAACACTGTATACACAAATCAGGAACAGAGCCCTTATACAGGTATGGACATGCACGCACGCACACACACACACACACACACACACACACACACACACACACACAGTCTCATAGTCTCACAGCCTCACACATATAACACACACACAGTCTCATAGTCTCACAGGTATAGACAAACACACACACACACACACACACACACACACACACACAGTTTCATAGCCTCACACATATAACGCACACACACACACACACACACACATATTTCACATATTTACCTCAAAGGCATGCAGCCTGCTTTGATAAAACCTGAAAGTAACATGCCACCTTTTGAGGAAATATATGAATTTTCCACCTCCCCTTGAGTTAAACGATTAAATTGTGTCATTCTCCACTTCATCCAATCGTTCTCTCAGTCTGAGAGACAGCAGTGCTTTTAGCTCCAGCCTTGCACAGATCATTGAATCAGAACCTTTTCCCCAAAAATTTCATTGTTCCTTGAAGCTTGTTGGCTTATCAGGTGGTATAATTCACCCCTTCTGTGGGTCCACTTTTGTGTTATATTATATTGACGGCTTTGTCTAGACAGAACCTGTGCCAAAAACACATTGTTATGGACTGTACTTTACAGTTACCCCATGATCGTTAAACCAGCTCACTGGTATGCACTTGTGAAGTTGAAATTCCACCACAAAGGTTAGCCTGTTATTACGGCTTCAAAAACAGTACAATGACTTTGGGATTTAGGAATTAATCACTCACTGACTTAACTGAGAGTTTAACAATTCTGCTGAGCTGGCATTCAGTATGTGGCTCCAGCCTGAGGTTGGGCTTTGTATGGTTGAGTCAGTCCATATATTTCTTTTTTTTGAGGCTACCGTATCAGAACAGCAGCATTTCGCACAACATAGACCGAATATGTGAATTATAGATGGCATTAACAAATGTGGGCATGTGAAAATGAAACTTTCATGCTCACGTGAGTTAGCGTTGGCTGCTGTTTCACTATTTATTGCTTAGAAATTGGTTCATTTTCATACCTATCTACATGACTTAACAATGTGAAACAACAGAGCAATTGGATGATTCAGACCCTTAATTGTGACGTTTAACAGCAGAGGTCAAACCCCAAATTCTCCCCCTTATTCATGAACCTTAGCTAAAAGTGGAACAGGTTTTCCAGAAAGTACCCTTCTTTCTTTGTGTGTTTTTTTGTGTTTGTCGATGTGCTGACATAATGAACCCATTTTGCTGGTTGAAAGTGACTCTAACCTCTCTAACCACTATTCCAATCTCCTCCTCCTTCCTCTGCAGTACTTCAGCCCGTACGTCTCGGCCGACATGAACAAAATGGCGGTGGCCTTCAACACCACAGTGGCTGCACTGGAGGACGAGCTCACCCAGCTCATCCTAGAGGGTCTTATCAACGCCCGCATCGACTCTCATAGCAAGGCATGCTTAACCCCAGCACACACACACACACACACACATACACACACTTACTCTCATCATCACATCATCTCATCACTCTTCTCTGATCACTTACTGACCACCTATCACCCTTGTTTAATTACCTCTTTTCTCCATTCTATACATTTCTCCCCTTTTCTATTTATCTATTTTTTTTTTCTTTTCATCACTGTTTCTCCTGCCTCTCCATCTCTCCTGTAATCTACTCTGCCTGTTTTGTTTCATGCTCTTTCTTCTTCTGTTTCTCTCACACCTCCTCTGGCTGTTCTGTTTCATGCTCTTTCTTTCTCTTCTGTTTCATGCTCTGTCTACTCTCTCTCTCTCTCTCTCTCTCTCTCCCTCCCTCCCTCTCCCTTTCCCGCCGCCTCACTGGTGATCCATCATCTTGTCTGCTCTCTCTCTCTGTGTGGGGGCTAGTCCCCTAATGCTTAACTCCTGTTTGCTTGCTTCTTCTTTTCCCTCCTGTCTGTCTGTTAATCCTGCCCTGCCTGCCTGTCTGTCACTTCCTGCTCTCCCAGTGGACTCCCCTACTCCCCCTCTCCTGTTGGACTGTTTCTTGGAATACCACAGAACACAACACTCACTACAAACTACAATACATGTTCATTATAGATGTTAAAGGAGAGTACCGGAGTGAATTCAAGCATAGCCCTGTTGAAAGAGCTTGCTAAATTCGCTAATTAGCGAGTGGAACAAAATAATTTGGTACAGCACAGACCGAACGCGAACGCAGAAGCGAACAGGCACTTTACACTGAATCAATGGGACCTGACTGTTGCAAACCGAAAGTAAGATCTGAGGTTACATTGACTCAATGTAAAGTGTCTCGCGTTTGTGTTAGGTCTGTGCTGTTCGAAAATTTTCATTTTCATTTCATGCGAAATATATTGCTGTTAGAAGGCTCGTGCAGCAGGACTATGCTTAAACTTACTCCTGTATATTGCTTTAATCCTTCTCTGTGTTGTCTGTCTTTGTTTGTTTGTTTGTTTGTTTCTGTGTGTGTCTATAGATCCTTTACGCCCGAGACGTGGATCAGAGAAGCACAACGTTCGAGAAGTCCCTACAGATGGGCAAGGAGTTCCAGCGACGAGCCAAAGCCATGATCCTGCGGGCAGCCGTGCTGCGTAACCAGATACACGTCAAGGTAACGGGCTCTCCAGGGTAATGTGTCCTCGCTCTGCTCTCCTCTCCTTCTCGTCTCTCATCCCCCATCTCCCTCCATCCCACTCTCATGGCCATCTTAAGGTAGCTCCAGACGAAAGATCCGCAACGAGACAGGCTGCAACGTTCTATAAACCTGGAAACTCTGATACTGCGATTTGACATGTTAAATCTTTTTAGCAACGGCATGCAACTGCCTGCAACAACCTGCAACGATTCATTCACACCGCCGCAACTCTGTTCTAAAACCGTTTCGTCTCGTCGCGGATCTTCAGTCTGAATTGTCCTTTAGACACCTCTGCTCATGGCATCATAGCCACTCTCATCCCCCCTCCATCCCACCCTCATGGCCATCTTAGACCCCTCCTCTGCTCATGGCATCATAGCCACTCTCACCCTTCACTAGTTCGCTCCATCAACAGCACCGTCCCACCCACTAGTCCGTTCCATCAACGCACTCACAGCGTGGTTCGCTGAAGTCAGTCACATATGTGACCAAATGTGACAATGTGGACAAGTAAACCACACAAGCTAGTTTTCATCTGCAATCCCTGACAGGCAATCCCACTTATTCACCTAAGGCAGCCCCGCCCCTTTTTGGGTTTTTTTCTTCCGCGTTTGCCCTCTGTCTTGGAACTTCCGTTAGACGCTGCCTCTCCTTCAAATCAACGTAATTTTCATGAAATACCACGATCACAAAACTCCTTATTGTAGCCGTAGAAACACAGTTTTTACTGCTGAAAACATTTTTTTTTATCTGGCGACGGACTGTTCTAACTTTATTGATGGATATACTGTAGTGAGCACAACTTCATAGTAAGACCACTTATATTAGACCGTTAAAACACCAAATATCACAACGCTAAGTCAATGTGTTGCTAGACAGGATGTTGAATGACAATCGTCATGGCAGTGCCCATGTTTACCCGCGGAATAAGGTGAATATTTGACCTTTCATCACGGGTGCTGTACTTCCATAGAGCCTTCTTAGGTTTGACTGTTTTTTTTTTCAAGCATAGATTCAGTTTTACATGAAGCTTTAGGGCCATTTTTCCTGGTGTGCAGAAGTCCTCCGTACAGCATGTAGTGTATTCACTCCATGGTCAATTTCTCCTGCTTTGGCAACACTGCTTAGGTGTCCCTCTGCTTTGCCCGATGGTGTTTTTTATCCTCAGTGGCACCTTCCAGGCAGCACTGGCCAAAAGGCACTACCTTAACCCTAACCCTAACCCTAAAACTAAACCTAGCCCCCTTAACCCTCACCCTAACCCTAAACTAGGGTTGTGCGATATCGTTATCTTTATCGTATATCGTCAAAAAAAATTCCCACAATAGGAATTTTTGTCATATCGGGAAATACGATAGTCAGAAAATGTTTTGTTAGCATTTATATTTCCACCGAATAGACTACACAAACAACTCTGTCAGGTGAATATTTATTGTAAACAATGAATTTACAATTGATTACCTTTACAAACCTTGAAAACGCAACATTTAAAACTCAGCATTTTCAGGCACCTGTATGAATCCTGTGTTAAACTGTAGACCTAATATACTTTTTTATCATCAGTTATCGATATCGTGATAAAAAACAGAAAATATCATGATATATTTTTAAGTCCATATCGCCCAACCCTACCCTAAACTCCCATATGGCTCTGGTACACTCCCGCGCACATAGCGCGCATCACGCACTCACTCCCACGAGTCAGTAAAATGTTAACTAATATTAATTTGTGGAGTAAGCTGTATGTGTCCCAAAAGTTTCTGGTGAGTGTGTTTGTTTGTTATGGATGCTAACTGAACGAGAATAGCTTGCTAGTGAGGGTTGAAGTTCAGAAACTGACCTGTGTTGCTACCGTGGGCCGCAGGGCCCCGACGTGCTTCTAAACAGCTGGGGGAAAAGGTATACCTGATCGTTGCGGTGCGCACTGTGAGCAAAATGCGTGAGCAAAGCCCTGTGCGCGGGAGTATACAGTCTCCTTTAACCCTCACCCTAACCCTAGATTTAGGG